>JARQOD010000005.1:0-54205 GCA_033576555.1 Oophaga sylvatica | reverse complement strand
GCCAACGCGGAACAATGAATCTCAGACATCATACTCTTTTTCCACTGGTCCGGGACAAACAATTTTCCAACAGGGCAGCGCTCGGGCCTATCCTCCTGACACCCCTCCAGAGCAAGTCTCAAATTGGGTGAGATGGCGGAAAGAACTACACCCTCTTTCAAAATAACAGAAGGATCAGATAACTCAGGAGAGTCCGCAAGGAAACTCCTCGAGAGGGTATCCGCCTTAACATTCTTAGTGCCAGGAAGAAAGGAAACCACAAAATTAAAACGTGTGAAAAACAAGGCCCACCTGGCCTGTCTAGGATTGAGTCGCTTGGCAGATTCCAGATAAACCAGATTCTTATGGTCCGTAAGGACCACCACCTGATGTTTGGCTCCCTCCAGCCAATGTCTCCACTCTTCAAAAGCCCACTTTATGGCCAGTAACTCCCGATTACCCACGTCATAATTACGTTCAGTTGGAGAAAATTTTCGAGAGAAAAAGGCACAAGGGTTACTTTTAGAGGTCTCTGGATCTTTTTGGGACAAAACGGCACCTGCCCCAATTTCAGAGGCATCAACCTCCATCTGAAATGGCAGAGAAACATCAGGCTGCCGTAGAACAGGAGCAGAAGTGAATCTCTGCTTAAGTTCCTGAAATGCAGAGACTGCCTCAGGAGGCCAATTCACCACATCAGAACCCTTTCTGGTCAAATCAGTCAATGGTTTAACAATAACCGAGAAATTACCAATAAATTTACGATAAAAATTGGCAAAACCCAAAAATCTTTGAAGAGCCTTTAATGAAGTAGGTTGGACCCAATCACAGATGGCCTGAACCTTGACCGGGTCCATTTCAATAACAGATGGGGACAAAATGAATCCCAGAAATGAGATCCTCTGTACGCCAAAAAGACACTTTGATCCCTTCACATACAGAGCATTCTCTCTCAAAATCTGAAATACAGTTCGAACATGTTTCACATGAGAGTCCCAGTCATTAGAAAAAATCAAGATATCATCCAAATAAACAATCAGAAATTTATCCACAAAATCCCTGAAAATGTCATTCATGAAGGACTGGAAGACAGAAGGAGCATTAGTGAGCCCAAAGGGCATCACAAGGTACTCAAAATTCCCCTCAGGGGTATTGAATGCCGTCTTCCATTCATCCCCGTGCTTAATGCGAATAAGGTTATATGCCCCCCTGAGGTCAAGCTTGGTAAACCAAGTAGCGTTTTTCACCCTGGAAAACAGATCAGAAATCAAAGGTAACGGGTATTGATATTTTACAGTAATATTGTTCAAAAGACGATAATCAATACACGGCCTTAATGAACCATCCTTTTTGGCCACAAAGAAAAAACCGGCACCTAAGGGTGAAGAGGATGGTCTGATATGACCCTTCTCCAATGATTCCTTGATATAAGACCGCATAGCGTCATGTTCAGGTACAGACAAGTTAAAAAGGCGACCTTTAGGGAATTTACTACCAGGCACTAATTCAATAGCGCAGTCATAGCTCCTATGGGGAGGCAAGGATGCAGATTTACTTTCGCTAAACACATCAGAAAAATCAAACAAAAAGTCAGGAACATCCTGAGCCTGGGGGGAGGCAGAAAAAACAGGAGTGTTGGTATTAACACATTGGCAGCCCCAACTGGTTACAGACACAGATTTCCAATCCAAAACAGGATTATGAGACTGCAACCAAGGGAAGCCCAGTATGATAATATCATGCAGATTATACAGAACCAAAAATTTACAGCACTCCTGATGATCAGGTCCAACCCTCATTATCACATGAGTAGAGAACTGAGGTTTATTCTCAGCCAAAGGGGTAGAATCGATCCCCAGTAGGGGAATAGACTTCTGTAGGGGTATCAAGGGAAACCCACAACGTTTAGCAAAATCATAATCCATCAGGTTAATAGCTGCTCCAGAATCAACGAAAGCCTGAGCAGAAAATGAGGACAGAGAGCATATCAGAGTGACAGTTAATAAAAACTTAGTCTGAACACTACCCAAGACAACTGAGCGTGCAAAACGTCTTCCCCGCTTAGGGCAGACTGAAATAGCATGAGAGGCATCACCACAGTAGAAACATAACCCATTGCGCTTTCGAAACTCATGACGCTGTGCCCCAGACACCACTCTATCACACTGCATGGGTTCAGAAGCAGGTTCACAAGGCAACACCATTCCACGCATACTTCTCCGCTCATGCAAACGTCTGTCAATTTGAATCGCTAATGACATAGAATCATTGAGACCAGAGGGGACAGAGAATCCCACCATAACATCCTTTACATTATCTGACAGACCCTTCCGAAAAAGGGCCGCCAAAGCGTCGTCATTCCACTTGGTCAGGACTGCCCACCTACGGAATCTCTGACAGTATAACTCAGCGTCATCAAGCCCCTGATTTAATGCCAACAAGGCTTTTTCAGCTTGATCAGTGACATTAGGCTCATCGGGCAGCACGGTGGCTCAGTGGATAGCACTACAGCCTTGCAGCGATGGAGTCCTGGGTTCGAATCCCACCTAGGACAACATCTGCAAGGAGTTTGTATGTTCTCCCCGTGTTTGCGTGGGTTTCCTCCGGGTACTCCGGTTTACTCCCACACTCCAAAAACATACTGATAGGGAATCTAGATTGTGAGCCCCATCGGGACAGCGACGATAATGTGTGCAAAACTGTAAAGCGCTGCGGAATCTGTTAGCGCTATATAAAAATAAAGATTATTATTATTATCGTACAATAACCCCAAAGCCTGAAAAAATGCATCAACATCACTCAAAACAGGATCCTCAGGTGTCAGGGAAAAAGCCCAATCCTGAGGATCGCCGCGCAGGAGAGAGATGACAATTTGAACCTGCTGCGCTGCGTTCCCTGAGGACTTAGATTTTAAGGCAAAAAACAATTTACAATTATTTTTGAAATTCTGAAACTTAGCTCGATCCCCTAAAAACAAATCTGGCATGGGAATCCTAGGTTCCACAACAGGCAACCCAGCAAGATAGGCAGCAATACTCCGAACCTCAGTGGCAAGCTGATCCACACGGCCAGACAACTGTGCAAACTCCATTGAGAGAAAAAAAAATCCTCCCCAGCACCCAGAGATACAGAGGGAAAAAAATGCAACAAACAGAAAAATATCTCTGACAACTCTGACAACCTTTTTTCTTTCACAATATTTTTTCCCTTCTGTGAGTACCATACAATTTTCAATTTTTAGGCCGGTGATACTGTTATGTTTCGGTAGCTGAGGAGTGCAGGTAAAAAAGGCAATACACCAGAGAAGTTGGAATCTATGGGATTGCAGTACCCTGACTAACCACCACAACTAGAGGCATCCGTGGAGCGTTCCTACGTTGGTTCTAGACGCCTCGTCACAGCCTGAGAAACTAACTACACCTAAAGATAGAAAGAGGAAAGCTATCTGCCCCGGAGCAGATCCCCAAAGAACATAGAAAGCCCCCAAACACGTAATGGCGGCTAGACAAGATGAAATACTGACACAGACAGAAAATAGCATGAGCAAACGTTGGGGCCCAAACTACCTAAATAGAAAAGGATAGGAAGGGCACTTACTGCAATCCCAAAAAACCCTGAAAAGCACCAACTCTACTAATTTCAAAATCACCTGAGATCACACGACCTCTAACACCTAAATTAGTTCTCTGGTGTAACAAAATCAAAACAGCAGCCACTGAAAAAACTGGAAAAAGCAAAAGTACAAACATCAGTGGCTGAACTAAACTGAGAGGGCAAAAGCCCCCGGAGGGGACCCTGAAGGCCCCCACAGAAGTGCAGGACAAAATGCAAAAATCAAGCACAAAAACAAAAAGAAGAAAATGTCTTATCTGTTAGCAGGAGATGCAGACACGACACAGCAGGCTACAAAGGAAACAGGACTCAAGGATTGAGACCAGAACAATTGATCACCGGCAACCCTGATGGGAAGGCGACTCCCTTATATAAGACCAGTCAGTAACACCTGATTCCCACTCCTCACAATCTTCACTGGACAGTCCAGTACAGCTTGTAACCACCAGAGGGAGCCTCTGCTCAGAACTCATTTCAAGTCCATTCACAACAGTCCTCGGTTTGAAGTGGGGGACTTGGTCTGGTTGTCCTCAAAAATTATCCCTATGAGAGTTGCATCTCCTAAGTTTAAGCCTAGGTTCATTGGACCTTATAAGATCATGGAGATTCTTAATCCTGTTTCCTTTCGTTTACTTCTTCCAGGGACATTTAATATCCATAACGTGTTCCACAAGTCCTTATTGAAGAGGTTTGTCGAGCCAGTGGTTCCTATGGCTGCGCCTCCTGACCCTGTTTTGGTTGAGGGCAATCTGGAGTATGTGGTTGAGAAAATATTGGATTCTCGTTTTTCTAGATGGAAACTCCAGTATTTGGTTAAGTGGAGAGGTTATGGTCAGGAGGACAATTCTTGGGTGTTTGCTTCGGACATCCATGCTAGGAGACTGATCTGTGCGTATCACAGAGCTCATCCTGACCGACCTGGTTGCCCAAATGAGGCTTCAGTGACCCCTCCTCAAGGGGGGGGTATTGTTGTGAATGTGTTAGAAATGAATTCTGAGTAGAAGCTCCCTCTGGTGGTTACAAACAGTACTGAACCATTCAATGAAGATTGTGAAGATAGGCAATCAGGAGTTACAGACTGGTCTTATATAAGGGAGGTTCAGGGGAGGGAGGATCGGGGTTGCCGGTGATCAATTGTTCTTGTCTCAACTTTGGTTCCTGGTTCACTTGGAAGCTTGCTGAGTCTTGCCTGCATCTTCTGCTAACAGATACGATATTTTCTGCTTGTATTTTTGTGCTTGCTTTTTGCATTTTTTCCTGCGCTTCTGTGGAGGTCAGCCAGGTCCCCTCCGGGGGCTTGTGCTCCTCTCGGTTTATCTGAGCCACTGTTATTTGTTCATTTTCCTTTTCCAGTTTTTTCAGTGGCTGCAGCTTAGTTTTGTTACACCAGAGAACTAATTTAGGTGGTAGAGGTCGTGTGATCTCAGGTGTTTTTGCAATTAGTAGAGTTGGTATTTTTTAGGGTTTTTTGGATTGCAGTAAGTGTCCTTCCTATCCTTTTCTTTCTAGGAAGATTGGGCCCCAACGTTTGCTCATACTATTTTCTGTCTGTGTCTGTATTACCTCTTGTCTAACCGCCATTACATGTTTGGGGGCTTCCTATGTTCTTTGGGGATCTGATCCGGGGCAGATAGTTTTCCTCTTTCTATATTTAGGTGTAGTTAACCTCTCAGGCTGTGACGAGGCGTCTAGGACCAACGTAGGTACGCTCCACGGCTGCCTTTAGTTGTGGTGGTTAGTCAGGGTACTGCAATTCAGTAGATTCCAACCTCTCTGGTGTATTGCCGTTTTTGCCTGTTCTCCTCAGCTACCAAATCATAACACTGATCCCATCATCTACACCTGTTGCCGCTAGTATTCATCAGCCGACTCCGGCGCTGTAAATAAATAATTTAAAAAATATTGGCGTGGGCTCCCCTGTATTTTTGAAAATCAGCCAGGCAAAACTCACAGCTGAGAGCTGCAACCCTTAGCTATCAGCTACAGCAATGCTGGTTATCAAGAATAGAGATTAGCGAATGTTTCAATGTTCGGTTCGGCTAACAATCGCGGAATTTGCAATATTCGCTGATTTAATCGTCAATTAAATAGCTGAATATAGCCAAACATGCACAGCACAAAAGCTGTGTGATAGCATGGTAAACACCCGTATGGCGCTTCTGATCGGCAGTGAAATCATCCTCGCCAGTTAGAGAGCAGCGGTTCCCACGCTGTCAGAAGATGTAACGTTTACCTCCGGTCACTGGTGTCAGCTGATGGGACTACAGCTCCTATCATCCGACACCTGCTGCCACTAATTACAGTGAGTTGAAGGAAAACAGCCACACTCAGACAACGTGACAATTTCAAAATAATTTTAAGTATTTATTACATGTACAGGACAACACCACAGAAAGAGGAAACACTGAAGTAAGGTTATGTTTTGACCTTTCCTGGGTCTTTGTCAAACTTCACTGAAAGACAAACACATATAAAATTAGAGTGCTGTACATAAATACATGTGACAATATAATGCAATTTTATTTAAGGTCCGTATACAGTCAGGGGCAGAAATATTTGGACAGTGACACAATTTTCGCGAGTTGGGCTCTGCATGCCACCACATTGGATTTGAAATGAAACCTCTACAACAGAATTCAAGTGCAGATTGTAACGTTTAATTTGAAGGGTTGAACAAAAATATGTGTTAGAAAATGTAGGAATTGTACACATTTCTGTACAAACACTCCACATTTTAGGAGGTCAAAAGTAATTGGACAAATAAACATAACCCAAACAAAATATTTTTATTTTCAATATTTTGTGGCGAATCCTTTGGAGGCAATCACTGCCTTAAGTCTGGAACCCATGGACATCACCAAACGCTGGGTTTCCTCCTTCTTAATGCTTTGCCAGGCCTTTACAGCCGCAGCCTTCAGGTCTTGCTTGTTTGTGGGTCTTTCCCTCTTAAGTCTGGATTTGAGCAAGTGAAATGCATGCTCAATTGGGTTAAGATCTGGTGATTGACTTGGCCATTGAAGAATGTTCCACTTTTTTGCACTCATGAACTCCTGTGTAGCTTTGGCTGTATGCTTGGGGTCATTATCCATCTGTACTATGAAGCGCCGTCCAATCAAGTTTGCAGCATTTGGCTGAATCTGGGCTGAAAGTATATCCCGGTACACTTCAGAATTCATCCGGCTACTCTTGTCTGCTGTTATGTCATCAATAAACACAAGTGACCCAGTGCCATTGAAAGCCATGCATGCCCATGCCATCACGTTGCCTCCACCATGTTTTACAGAGGATGTGGTGTGCCTTGGATCATGTGCCGTTCCCTTTCTTCTCCAAACTTTTGGCTTCCCATCATTCTGGTACAGGTTGATCTTTGTCTCATCTGTCCATAGAATACTTTTCCAGAACTGAGCTGGCTTCTGGAGGTGTTTTTCAGCAAATTTAACTCTGGCCTGTCTATTTTTGGAATTGATGAATGGTTTGCATCTAGATGTGAACCCTTTGTATTTACTTTCATGGAGTCTTCTCTTTACTGTTGACTTAGAGACAGATACACCTACTTCACTGAGAGTGTTCTGGACTTCAGTTGATGTTGTGAACGGGTTCTTCTTCACCAAAGAAAGTATGTGGCGATCATCCACCACTGTTGTCTTCCGTGGGCTCCCAGGTCTTTTTGGATTGATGAGTTCACCAGTGCTTTCTTTCTTTCTCAGGATGTACCAAATTGTAGATTTTGCCACTTCTAATGTTGTAGCAATTTCTTGGATGGTTTTTTTTCTGTTCTTGCAGCTTAACCCCTTCACCCCCAAGGGTGGTTAATGACCGGGCCAATTTTTACAATTCTGACCACTGTCTCTTTATGAGGTTATAACTCTGGAACGCTTCAACGGATCTTCGCGATTCTGAGATTGTTTTCTCGTGACATATTGTACTTCACGTTAGAAGTATAATTTCTTCGATATAACTTGCGTTTATTTTTGAAAAAAACACAAATATGGCGAAAATTTAGAAAATTTTGCAATTTTCAAACTTTGAATTTTTTTTCCCTTAAAACAGAGAAATATGTCACACAAAATAGTTAAGAAATAACATTTCCCACATGTCTACTTTACATCAGCACAATTTTGGAACCAAAATTTTTTTTTGTTCGGAAATTATAAGGGTTAAAAGTTGACCAGCGATTTCTCATTTTTACAACAAAATTTACAAAGCCATTTTTTTAGGGACCACCTCCATTTGAAGTCACTTTGACGGGTCTATATAGCAGAAAATACCAAAAAGTGACACCATTCTAAAAACTGCACCCCTCAAGGTCCAGTACTCAAAACCACATTCAAGAAGTTTATTAACCCTTCAGGTGCTTCACAGGAGCTGAAGCAACGTGGAAGGAAAAAATTAATATTTAACTTTTTAGCCACAAAAATGATCTTTTACAAACATTTTTTTTATTTTTACAAGGGTAAAAGGAGAAAATGGGCAGATAAAGTTGTTGTGCAATTTCTCCTGAGTACGCCAATACCCAATATGTGGGGGAAAACCACTGTTTGGGCACACGGCAGAGCTCGTAAGGGAAGGAGCGCCGTTTGACTTTTTCAAACTAAAATTGGCTGGAGTTGAGATTGGACGTCATGTCGGTTTGAGAGCCACTGATGCGCCTAAACAGTGGAAACCCCCCACAAGTGACACCATTTTGGAAACTAGACCCCCTAAGGAACTTATTAGATCTGTTGTGAGCACTTTGAGCCCCAAAGTGTTTCACAAAAGTTTATAATGCCTGGGTGTGAAAAAAAAAAAAACAATTTTCCACAAAAATGATTTTTTAGTCCCAAATTTTTGATTTTTCCCAAGGAAATTGGACCCCAAAAGTTGTTGTCCAATTTGTCCTGAGTACGCTGATACCCCATATGTGGGGGGGGAACTGTTTGGGCGCACGGCAGGGCTTGGAAAGGAAGCAGTAACGTTTTGGAATGCAAACATTGATGGGGGTCATGTTCCGTTTGTAGTGCCCCAGATGAGCCTAAACAGTGGAAACCCCCCACAAGTGACCCCATTTTGGAAGCTAGACCCCCTAAGGAACTTATCTAGATCTTTGGTGAGCACTTTGAACCCCCAAGTGCTTCACACAAGTTTATAATGCCCGGGCATGAAAATAAAAAATCCTATTTTTTTCCCACAAAAATTATCTCTTAGTCACTAATTTTTTATTTTCCCATAGGTAACAGGAGAAATTGGACCTCAAAAGTTGTTGTCCAATTTGTCCTGAGTACGTTGATACCCCATATGTGGGGGGGAACCACTGTTTGGGCGCATGGCAGAGCTCGGAATGGAAGTAGCACCATTTGACTGTTTCCAACCAAAATTGGCTGGAATTGAGATTGGACGCCATGTTGCATTTGGAGAGTCCCTGATGTGCCTAAACAGTGGAAACCCCCCACAAGTGACCCCATTTGGAAAACTAGACCCCCTAAGGAACTTATCTAGATCTTTGGTGAGCAATTTGAACCCCCAAGTGCTTCACACAAGTTTATAACGTAGAGCCGTAAAATTAAAAAATCATATTTTTTCCACAAAATTGATCTTTTCACCCCAATTTTTATTTTCCCAAGGGTAACAAGACTCCAAAAGTTATTGTGCAATTTGTCCTGAGTACGCTGATACCCCATATGTGGGGGTAAACCACTGTTTGGGTGCGTGGCAGAGTTTGGAAGGGAAGGAGCGCCGTTTGACTTTTCAACGCAGAATTGGCTGGATGCCATGTCGTGTTTGGAGAGCTCCTGATCTGCCTAAACAGTGGAAACCCCCCACAAATGACACCATTTTGGAAACTAGACCCCTCAAGGAACTTATCTAGATGTGTGGTGAGCACTTTGAACCCCAAAGTGCTTCACAGAAGTTTATAACGTACAGCCGTAAAATAAAAAATCCTTTTTTTTTTTTACAAAAATGATTTTTTCGCCCCCAATATTTTATTTTCACAAGGGTAACAGGAGAAATTGGACCCCAAAAGTTGTTGTCCAATTTGTCCTGAGTACGCTAATACCCAATATGTGGGAGTAAACTACTGTATGGGCGCACGTCGGGGCTCGGAAGGGAAGTAGTGACGTTTTGGATTGCAGACTTTGATGGAATGGTCTGGGGGCGTCATGTCGCATTTGGAGAGCCCCTGATGTGCCTAATCAGTGGAAACCCCCCACAAGTGACCCCATTTTGGAAAATAGACCCCACAAGGAACTTATCTAGATGTGTGGTGAGCACTTTGAACCCCGAAGTGCTTCCCAGAAGTTTATAACGTACAGCCGTAAAAATAAAAAATTCTTTTTTTTTTTTACAAAAATTATTTTTCGCCCCCAATATTTTATTTTCACAAGGGTAACAGGAGAAATTGGACCCCAAAAGTTGTTGTCCAATTTGTCCTGAGTACGCTGATACCCAGCATGTGTGAGAAAACGACTGTATGGGTGCACGTCTGGGCTCGGAAGGGAAGTAGTGACGTTTTGGATTGCAGACTTTGATGGAATGGTCTGGGGCGTCATGTCGCATTTGGAGAGCCCCTGATGCGCCTAAACAGTGGAAACCCCCCACAAGTGACCCCATTTTGGAAAATAGACCCCACAAGGAACTTATCTAGAAGTATGTTGAGCACTTTGAACCCCTAAGTGCTTCACAGAAGTTTATAACGTACAGCTGTAAAAATAAAAAATCCTTTTTTTTTTTACAAAAATGATTTTTTCGCCCCCAATATTTTATTTTCACAAGGGTAACAGGAGAAATTGGACCCCAAAAGTTGTTGTCCAATTTGTCCTGAGTAAGCTGATACCCAACATGTGTGAGAAACGACTGTATGGGTGCACGTCTGGGCTCGGAAGGGAAGTAGTGACGTTTTGGATTGCAGACTTTGATGGAATGGTCTGGGGGCGTCATGTCGCATTTGGAGAGCCCCTGATGCGCCTAAACAGTGGAAACCCCCCACAAGTGACCCCATTTTGGAAAATAGACCCCACAAGGAACTTATCTAGAAGTGTGGTGAGCGCTATGAAGCCCCAAGTGCTTCACAGAAAATTTATAACATACAGCCGTAAAAACAAAAAAATCATTTTTTTTTTTTACAAAAATGATTTTGTCGCCCCCAGTTTTTTATTTTCCCAAGGGTAACAGAAGAAATAGGACAAATTGCACAATAACTCTTGGGGTACAGAGTACGCTGATACCCCATATGCGGGGGTAAACTACTGTTTGGGCGCATGGCAGAGCTCAGAAGTAAGGAGCACCGTTTGACTTTTTCAACGCAGAATTGGCGGGAATTGAGATCAGACGCCATGTCACATTTGGAGAGCCCCTGATGTGCCTAAACAGCAGAAACCCCCCAATTCTAACTCCAACCCTAACCCCAACATACCCCTAACCCTAGTCCCAACCCTAACCACAAAAATAACCCTAACACACCCCTAACCCTAATCCCAACCATAACCCTAATACTAACTTTAGCGCCAATCCTAACCCTAACTTTAGCCGCAACCCTAACCCTAATGGGAAAATGGAAATAAATACTTTTTTTAATTTTATTATTTTTCCCTTACTAAGGGGGTGATAAAGGGAGGTTTGATTTACTATTTATAGCGGGTTTTTGTGATTGGCAGCTGTCACGCTAAAAGACGCTTTTTATTGCAAAAAGTAGTTTTTTGCATCGCCACATTTTGAGAGCTATAATTTTTGCATATTTTGGCCCACAGAGTCATGTGAGGTCTTATTTTTTGCGGGACGAGGTGACGTTTTTATTGGTACCATTTTTGAGCACGTGACATTTTTTGATCGCTTTTTATTTCAATTTTTGGGAGATTAGAATGAACAAAAATCAGCAATTCATGAATTTCTTTTGGGGGAGGCGTTTATACCGTTCCGTGTGTGGTAAAATTGATAAAGCAGTTTTATTCTTCGGGTCAGTACGATTACGGCGATACCTCATTTATATCATTTTTTTATGTTTTGGCGCTTTTATAGAATAAAAACAATTTTATATAAAAAATCATTATTTTTGCATCGCTTCATTCTGCGAGCTATAACTTTTTTATTTTTTCGCTGATGATGCTGTATGATGGCTCGTTTTTTGCGGGACAAGATGACGTTTTCAGCGGTACCATGTTTATTTATATCTGTCTTTTTGATCGCGTGTTATTCCACTTTTTGTTCGGCGGTATGATGATAAAGCATTGATTTTTTGCTTAGTTTTTTTTTTTTTTTTTTTAAGGGTTCACTAAAGGGGTTAACTAGTGGGACAGTTTTATAGGGGGGGTCGTTACGGACGCGGCGATACCAAATATGTGTACTTTTATTGTTTTGGTTTTTTTATTTACAGGAAGAAATGAATTTATTGGGGAATATTTTTTTTTTTTTTGATGATTTTTTTTACCACTTTTTATTTTTATTTTTTTTACTTTGTCCCAGGGTGGGACATCACAGTATTTTAGCAGATCGCTGGTGTGACAGTGTGCACAGCACTCTGTCACACCAGCGATCGCTCTGGCATCGCTGCAGGCTTCCTCTGTGCCTGCTCTCAGCAGGCACTGAGGAAGCCGCCTCCCTGCAGGACCCCGGCGCCATCTTGGATCCAGGGACCTGGAGGGAGGACGGACCCTCGGAACAGCGCGACACATCGCGCTGCTCTGAGGGTCTCAGGGGGGCGCGCAAGGAGCCCCCTGCCTGCGCGATCCTCCCCTGTGCCCCGGGCACACCGCGATCATGTTTGATCGCGGTGTGCTAGGGGTTAATGTTCCGGGAGCGGTCCGTGACCGCTCCTGACACATAGTGCTGGGTGTCAGCTGTGATATACAGCTGACACCCGGCGGCGCAGCTGATCGCCTATGACGTACTATTCCGTCCATGGGAATTAGGTCCAGGGTCACATGGACGGAATAGTACGTCTGATGGCAGAGAGGGGTTAAGGATGGCTTGTTTCACCTGCATGGAGAGCTCCTGTGACCGCATGTTTCCTTCACAGCAAAACCTTCCAAATGCAAACACCACACCTCAAATCAACTCCGGCCCTTTCATCTGCTTAATTGAGAATGACATAACAAAGGGATTGCCCACACCTGTCCATGAAATAGCCTTGGAGTAATTTTCCAATTACTTTTGGTCCCTTTAAAAACAGGGTGGCACATGTTAAGGAGCTGAAACTCCTAAACCCTTCATCCAATTTTAATGTGGAGACCCTCAAATGAAAGCTGAAAGTCTGAACTTCAACTGCATCTGAATTGTTTTGTTTCAAATTCATTGTGGTAATGTCTAGAACCAAAATTAGATAAATGTTGTCTCTGTCCAAATATATATGGACCTAACTGTATACAAACAGGCAAATCCATTATATAGAAAAGTTATGAAAAACATTTTGGAAAACAGTACCAAGTTAACCAATCAAATAGTCACTACAATATAACATTAGTAAGCATAAAGTAGCATGGAAAAATGGATCACAGAGGATTCGGTTACAAATAAAACAGAACAAAAGTGATTGTGGACAGTGTGGACATGCTGGAAGAGGAACAAGACAATTATCACATCTAATTATAAGGTTAGTATTTAGTTTTATTTCTAATAAAGGACTTTATTCAAGCTGTGTCTTTATTTACCATACAACTATAGGATTTACAATGGATAGGTGTCTTATAGTCACCTCTCCATAACTAAGCCGTGGGTTTGATGTCACCTCACAATATAAAGGTGACATCAACCCCACAAATATGAACACCCTTGCCACAGCTACAGGGCAAGTGGGAAGAGCCTGGCAAAGCACCAGAATTGTGCCTTTTCTGGGAGGCTGCGGGCTGCTATTTTTAGGCTTGGAAAAAGTCAACATCCATGGCCCATTACCAGCCTGAGAATACCAGCCCCCAGTTGTCTGCTTTAGGCTGGTTGTCAAAAATTGGGAGACATCATGCCATTTTTTTTATTATTTATTTAAATAATTAAAAAATATGGTGTGAGGACCCCTCTATTCTTGTTAACCAGCCTTCCTGAATCTGACAGCTGAGTGTTGCAGCCCTCAGCTGTGGGTTTTGAATGGCTATCAAAAATACAGGGGAACCCACGCAGATTTTTTTTAAAATTATTTGTTTAAAGCACAGGAGCGGCTGATGAAGGCTGCTGTCACACTACCGTAGAATATGGGGAAGTGCTATGCAAGAAAACATCGCATAGCACTCCGCCCAGTGTTAATCTATGGGGCAGCTCACATCAGTGTTTATTTTCTCAGCCATATTCGGCGTGCATATAAAATCGCAGCATGCTGCAATTGTCGCCGAGACTCGTCAATGCAAGCCTGAGGGTGCAAGAAAAAAATCGCACAGCGCTCAGACCATGCGAGTGCTGTCTGATTTTTGCGCACCTATGTCCTTTGAAAAGCCGGCAATACATGTGCAGCGTACAGTATAATCACACTGGCATGTTAGAATAGAAGAGATAGAATAGATACAGGTGCTTCTCACAAAATTAGAATACCATCAAAAGTTAATGATAGGCTGTATAGACGCATCATGCAGCCTGCCATTTAGATGTAGCAGAGCTAGACCCATCGTGGGGCAAATGGATTAAAAGCATCTCTGAGGAAAGGTGAGAAATGTTGTTGGTTTTTTTACCCCTTTTGCAGGTAACGAGGGCATCGGGGAAATAGGCGAGGTCATAAGTATGGTTTAATTAAGATTAAAGAAGTCTATGTCTTTATTTCAATTACAGGACTTTTTACTGGGTGTCTGTGTTTTCTTACAATGTGATTATGGGGTTAGTATTGGTGTTTATTATTGATGCCTCTCCATTACTAACTTCAGAGCTTGATGTCATCTGACAATACAAAGGTGACATCAACCCCCCCAACTATCACCCCACTTACCACCGCTACAGAATTATTTAATTCTTACTTTTACACTGTGTCCCACTATGGGACACTCATTTTGTGCAGGCTGATCGCTTATATAATGCATGCAAATCTGCATGCCATATAAGCTGTCAGCGCTGCAGGGATTTGTCACTAACCTCAGAGACTTCCTGATATGCACTGCGCATGACAGTATGTCTCTGAGCTCTGGTAACCCGGATGTCGTCAGAGCTGTCAGCCCCTCTGCCTGCTCCGTAACGCTGCGATCATGTTTGATCGCAGTGTTCCGGGGGTTTAAGTGCCATTAACAGTCCATGACCACTCCTGGCACTTAGTGCCGGGTGTCAACTGTGAGAATCAACTGACACCCGGCCGCGATCGGTCGCGTGAGAACAGCCGATCGCCTATGACATACTATTCCGTCCATGGGAATTATGTCCCAGTGCACACGGATGGAATAGTATGTCAAATGGCAGAGAGGGGTTAAACAGGGAAAAATATAAAGTACTACATCTGGGCAATAAAAATGAAAAAAGCATGTACAGAATAGGAGGAATAGGGCTAAGCAACAGCACATGTGAAAAAGACTTGGGTATTATTATTATTTATTTCTATAGTACCATTGATTCCATGGTGCTGTACATGAGAAGGGGTTACATACAAATTACAGGTATCACTTACAGTAAACAAACTAACAATGACAGACTGATACAGAGGGGAGAGGACCCTGCCCTTTCGGGCTTACATTCTACAGGATTGTGGGGCAGGAGACAGTAGGTTGGGGGGTTGCAGCAGTTCCGGTGTTGGTTGAGGCGATATCTCCGGTAGTGGTGAGGAGATAGCAGGGTCATTGCAGGCTGTAAGCTTTCCTGAAGAGATGGTTTTTTAGGTTCCGTCTAAAGGATCCGAATGTGTTTGATAGTCGGACGTGTTGGGGCAAAGAATTCCAGAGGATGGGGGATATTCAGGAGAAGTCTTGGAGGCAGTTGGGTGAGGAGCGAATAAGTGTGGAGGAGAGAAGGAGGTCTTGGGAGTATCGGAGATTACGTGAGGGAAGATATCGGAAGATTAGTTCAGAGATATATGGGGGAGACAGGTTGTAGATGGCCTTGTAGGTTAGTATTAGTAATTTGAACTGGATACGCTGAGGGAATGGGAGCCAGTGAAGAGATTTGCAGAGGGGAGAAGCGGAGGAGTAGCGAGGAGAGAGGTGAATTAGTTGGGCAGCAGAATTAAGGATGGACTGGAGAGGTGCGAGGGTGTTAGAAGGGAGGCTAGAGAAAAGGATGTTGCAGTAGTCGAGGCGGGAGATGATGAAGGCGTGCACAATCATTTTAGTAGATTGAGGGTTGAGGAAAGGACGGATTCTTGAAATATTTTTGAGCTGAAGGCGACAGGAGGTAGAAAGAGCTTGGATGTGCGGTTTGAAGGACAGGGCAGAGTCAAGGGTTACTCCAAGGCAGCGGTCTTCTGGTACGGGGGAAAGCGTGATGTCGTTAATTGTGATACATAGGTCAGGTAAGGAAAATCTGTGGGATGGGGGAAAGATTATGAGTTTAGATTTGTCCACATTGAGTTTGAGGAAGCGGGAGGAGAAGAAGGAGGATATGGCTGATAGACACTCCGGGATTCTGGACAGCAGAGAGGTGATGTCTGGGCCAGAGAGGTAAATCTGAGTGTCATCAGCATAAAGGTGGTACTGGAATCCGTGGGACTTTATGAGTTGCCCCAGGCCAAGTGTATAGATTGAGAAGAGTGGGGGTCCTAGAACAGAGCCTTGGGGGACTCCAACAGAGAGAGGGTGGGACGAGGAGGTAGTGTGGGAGTGGGAGACGCTGAATGTGCGGTTGGAAAGGTATGAGGAGATCCAGGATAGGGCGAGGTCCTTGACGCCAAAGGAGGAAAGAATCTGTAGTAGAAGGCAGTGGTCAACTGTGTCAAAAGCAGAGGACAGATTAAGAAGCAGAAGTATAGAGTATTGTCCGTTCGCTTTGGCTGTAAGTAGGTCATTAGTAATTTTGGTCAGGGCTGTCTCAGTGGAGTGATGGGGGCGGAAACCAGATTGTAGAGTGTCAAAGAGCAAGTTAGAAGAGAGGTGGTAGGAAAGCTCAGCGTGGACATGCAGCTCCAGGATATACTCCAGGGTATACTAATAGATCACACTGAACATGAGTCAACAGTGTGATGCAGCAGCAAAAAAGGCAAATACAATTCTGGGATGTATTAACAGAAGCATACAGTCTAGATCACGTGAAGTCATTATTGCCCTCTACTCCTCTTTGGTCAGATCTCATCTGGATTACTGTGTCCAGTTTTGGGCACCACATTTTAAAAAAGACATCACCAACCTGGACAAGTTCAGGGAAGAGCGACCAGAATGGTGTCCGGTCTGCAAACCATGTCCTTAGCTTGCAAAAAAGAAGACTGAGAGGAGACTTAATAGCTGTCTACAAATATCTCAAGGGCTGTCACATTGTAGAAGGATCATCTTTATTCTCATTTGCACAAGGAAAGACTAGAAGCAATGGGATGAAACTGAAAAGGAAGAAACACAGATTAGATATTAGAAAAATATTTTTGACAGTTATGGTGACCAATGAGTGGAATAGGATGCCACGACAGGTGGTGAGTTCTCCTTCAATGGAAGTCTTCAAACAGAGGCTGGACAGACATCTGTTATGTTTCGGTAGCTGAGGAGTGCAGGCAAAAAAAGGCAATACACCAGAGCAGTTGGAATCTATGAGATTGCAGTACCCTGACTAACCACAACAACTAGAGGCAGCCGTGGAGCGTTCCTACGTTGGTCCTAGAGACAAAAAACCTGACTGGCACTTCCAGACTAATGTGAACTAGGTGCAAACCAAAGGGAGCTACCCTCATGTAAAACATCCAAAAAAAGGCTGCACTCAAGCATACTAAAGCATGACAACATAGAATATATGAAATTTTGAATAGCAATATGGCTTTGGAATATAAGGAAAAATTTGAGACGCTTAGTATAAACATTTGGCCAAACATTTTAAAGCTCAACAACCATCGTCAAGGTGGTCTCAATTCTGTTGAGTCCCTAACCTAATGTGAACATACCTCTATTAGGCTGATATCTGAATTTCTGGGCGAATATGCACCTCTGTCAGTAATGCCTGCATATATGGGTAAAGTAGGGAGCCGGTGTAATTAAAATCACCACCTGGTGGGAGCGGAGTGCTCGGTCAGCAAGCTAACATTCAAAAGACAAAAAACCTGACTGGCACTTCCAGACTAATGTGAACTAGGTGCAAACCAAAGGGAGCTACCCTCATGTAAAACATCCAAAAAAAGGCTGCACTCAAGCATACTAAAGCATGACAACATAGAATATATGAAATTTTGAATAGCAATATGGCTTTGGAATATAAGGAAAAATTTGAGACGCTTATTTTTGACAGTTATGGTGACCAATGAGTGGAATAGGCTGCCACGACAGGTGGTGAGTTCTCCTTCAATGGAAGTCTTCAAACAGAGGCTGGACAGACATCTGTTATGTTTCGGTAGCTGAGGAGTGCAGGCAAAAAAAGGCAATACACCAGAGCAGTTGGAATCTATGAGATTGCAGTACCCTGACTAACCACAACAACTAGAGGCAGCCGTGGAGCGTTCCTACGTTGGTCCTAGACGCCTCGTCACAGCCTGAGAAACTAAATACACCTAAAGATAGAAATAGGAAAGCTATCTGCCCCGGAGCAGAACCCCAAAGATAATAGAAAGCCCCCAAACATGTAATGGCGGTTAGACAAGAAGAAATACAGACACAGACAGAAAATAGTATGAGCAAACGTTGGGGCCCAAACTAACTAAATAGAAAAGGATAGGAAGGGTACTTACTGCAATCCCAGAAAACCGTGAAAAGCACCAACTCTACTAATTTCAAAAACACCTGAGATCACACGACCTCTACCACCTAAATTAGTTCTCTGGTGTAACAAAATCAAAACAGCAGCCACTGAAAAAACTGGAAAAAGCAAAGGTACAAACATCAGTGGCTGAACTAAACTGAGAGGGCAAAAGCCCCCGGAGGGGACCCTGAAGGCCCCCACAGAAGTGCAGGACAAAATGCAAAAATCAAGCACAAAAACAAAAAGAAGAAAATGTCTTATCTGTTAGCAGGAGATGCAGACACGACACAGCAGGCTACAAAGGAAACAGGAATCAAGGATTCAGACCAGAACAATTGATCACCGGCAACCCTGATGGGAAGGTGACTCCCTTATATAAGACCAGTCAGTAACACCTGATTCCCAATCCTCACAATCTTCACAATCTTCACTGGACAGACCAGCACCGCTTGTAACCACCAGAGGGAGCCTCTGCTCAGAACTCATCCCAAGCCCACTCACAACAGTACCCCCCCTTGAGGAGGGGTCACCGAACCCTCATTTGAGCAACCAGGTCGGTCAGGATGAGTTCTATGGTACGCACGGATGAGTCTCCTAGCATGGATGTCCGAAGCAAACACCCAAGAATTGTCTTCCTGACCATAACCTCTCCACTTAACCAAATACTGGAGTTTCCGTCTAGAAAAACGAGAATCTAATATTTTCTCAACCACATACTCCAGATTGCCCTCAACCAAAACAGGGTCAGGAGGCACAGCAGCAGGAACCACTGGCTCAACAAACCTCTTCAACAAGGACTTGTGGAACACGTTATGGATCTTAAATGTCCCTGGAAGAAGCAAACGAAAAGAAACAGGATTAAGAATCTCTATGATCTTATAAGGTCCAATGAACCTAGGCTTAAATTTAGGAGATGCTACTCTCATAGGAATATTTTTTTAGGACAACCAGACCAAGTCACCCACTTTAAACTGAGGACCATCAGTCCTATGCCGGTTAGCAAACCGCTGGGCCCTCTCCTGAGAGAGGGACAACCTCTCCACTACCTGGTCCCAAATCTGTTGCATACGCTCCACAACAGAGTCAACACCTGGACAGACAGAAGCCTCCGTCTGTCCTGAAGAAAATCGAGGGTGAAACCCGGAATTACAGAAAAACGGAGACATCAAAGTGGCAGAGCTAGCCCTATTATTAAGAGCAAACTCAGCCAAAGGCAAAAAAGAGACCCAGTCATCCTGATCAGCAGACACAAAGCATCTTAGATAAGTCTCCAATGTCTGGTTTGTTCTCTCAGTTTGACCATTGGTCTGAGGATGAAATGCCGAGGAGAAAGACAATTGAACACCCAGTTTAGAACAAAAAGTCCTCCAAAATCTGGAAACAAACTGGACTCCTCTGTCAGACACTATGTTCTCAGGAATGCCGTGTAAACGAACCACGTGCTGAAGGAACAACGGCACCAATTCAGAGGAGGAAGGCAACTTAGGTAATGGCACAAGATGTATCATCTTAGAAAACCTATCACAAATCACCCAGATGGCGGTCATTCTCTGAGAAACAGGAAGGTCGGAAATTAAATCCATAGAGATATGGGTCCATGGTCTCTTGGGCACAGGCAATGGCATCAACAAACCACTAGAGCGAGAGCAAGGCTTGGAGCGAGAACAAGTCCCGCAGGACTGCACAAATTCCCTGACATCACGAGACAAGGTAGGCCACCAAAAGGACCGACTAACCAAGTCTCTGGTACCAAAAATTCCGGGATGCCCAGCCAACGCGGAACAATGAATCTCAGACATCACACTCTTTTTCCACTGGTCCGGGACAAACAATTTTCCAACAGGGCAGCGCTCGGGCCTATCCTCCTGACACCCCTCCAGAGCAAGTCTCAAATTAGGTGAGATGGCGGAAAGAACTACACCCTCTTTCAAAATAACAGAAGGATCAGATAACTCAGGAGAGTCCGCAAGGAAGCTCCTCGAGAGGGCATCCGCCTTAACATTCTTAGTGCCAGGAAGAAAGGAAACCACAAAATTAAAACGTGTGAAAAACAAGGCCCACCTGGCCTGTCTAGGATTGAGTCGCTTGGCAGATTCCAGATAAACCAGATTCTTATGGTCAGTAAGGACCACCACCTGATGTTTGGCTCCGTCCAGCCAATGTCTCCACTCTTCAAAAGCCCACTTCATGGCCAATAACTCCCGATTACCCACGTCATAATTACGTTCAGTAGGAGAAAATTTTCGAGAGAAAAAGGCACAAGGGTTACTTTTAGAGGTCTCTGGATCTTTTTGGGACAAAACGGCACCTGCCCCAATTTCAGAGGCATCAACCTCCACCTGAAATGGCAGAGAAACATCAGGCTGCCGTAGAACAGGAGCAGAAGTGAATCTCTGCTTAAGTTCCTGAAATGCAGAGACTGCCTCAGGAGGCCAATTCACCACATCAGAACCCTTTTTGGTCAAATCAGTTAATGGTTTAACAATAACCGAGAAATTACCAATAAATTTACGATAAAAATTGGCAAAACCCAAAAATCTTTGAAGAGCCTTTAATGAAGTAGGTTGGACCCAATCACAGATGGCCTGAACCTTGACCGGGTCCATTTCAATAACAGATGGGGTCAAAATGAATCCCAGAAATGAGATCCTCTGTACGCCAAAAAGACACTTTGATCCCTTCACATACAGAGCATTCTCTCTCAAAATCTGGAATACAGTTCGAACATGTTTCACATGAGAGTCCCAGTCATTAGAAAAAATCAAGATATCATCCAAATAAACAATCAGAAATTTATCCACAAAATCCCTGAAAATGTCATTCATGAAGGACTGGAAGACAGAAGGAGCATTAGTGAGCCCAAAGGGCATCACAAGGTACTCAAAATGCCCCTCCGGGGTATTGAATGCCGTCTTCCATTCATCCCCGTGCTTAATGCGAATAAGGTTATATGCCCCCCTGAGGTCAAGCTTGGTAAACCAAGTAGCGTTTTTCACCCTGGAAAACAGGTCAGAAATCAAGGGTAACGGGTATTGATATTTCACAGTAATATTGTTCAAAAGACGATAATCAATACACGGCCTTAATGAACCATCCTTTTTGGCCACAAAGAAAAAACCGGCACCTAAGGGTGAAGAGGATGGTCTGATATGACCCTTCTCCAATGACTCCTTGATATAAGACCGCATAGCGTCATGTTCAGGTACAGACAAGTTAAAAAGGCGACCTTTAGGGAATTTACTACCAGGCACTAATTCAATAGCGCAGTCATAGCTCCTATGGGGAGGCAAGGATGCAGATTTACTTTCGCTAAATACATCAGAAAAATCAATCAAAAAGTCAGGAACATCCTGAGCCTGGGGGGAGGCAGAAAAAACAGGAGTGTTGGTATTAACACATTGGCAGCCCCAACTGGTTACAGACACAGATTTCCAATCCAAAACAGGATTATGAGACTGTAACCAAGGGAAACCCAGTACGATAATATCATGCAGGTTATACAGAACCAAAAATTTGCAGCACTCCTGGTGATCAGGTTCAACCCTCATTATCACCTGAGTAGAGAACTGGGGTTTATTCTCAGCCAAAGGGGTAGAATCGATCCCCAGTAGGGGAATAGACTTCTGTAGGGGTATCAAGGGAAACCCACAACGTTTAGCAAAATCATAATCCATCAGGTTAATAGCTGCTCCAGAATCAACGAAAGCCTGAGCAGAAAATGAGGACAGAGAGCATATCAGAGTGACAGTTAATAAAAACTTAGTCTGAACACTACCCAAGACAACTGAGCGTGCAAAACGTCTTCCCCGCTTAGGGCAGACTGAAATAGCATGAGAGGCATCACCACAGTAGAAACATAACCCATTGCGCTTTCGAAAATCATGACGCTGTGCCCCAGACACCACTCTATCACACTGCATGGATTCAGAAGCAGGTTCACAAGGCAACACTATTCCACGCATATTTCTCCGCTCACGCAAACGTCTGTCAATTTGAATCGCTAATGACATAGAATCATTGAGACCAGAGGGGACAGAGAATCCCACCATAACATCCTTTACATTATCTGACAGACCCTTCCGAAAAAGGGCCGCCAAAGCGTCGTCATTCCACTTGGTCAGGACTGCCCACCTACGGAATCTCTGACAGTATAACTCAGCGTCATCAAGCCCTCATTTAATGCCAACAAGGCTTTTTCAGCTTGATCAGTAACATTAGGCTCATCGTACAATAACCCCAAAGCCTGAAAAAATGCATCAACATCACTCAAAACAGGATCCCCAGGTGTCAGGGAAAAAGCCCAATCCTGAGGATCGCCGCGCAGGAGAGAGATGACAATTTGAACCTGCTGCGCTGCGTTCCCTGAGGACTTAGATTTTAAGGCAAAAAACAATTTACAATTATTTTTGAAATTCTGAAAGTTAGCTCGATCCCCTAAAAACAAATCTGGCATGGGAATCCTAGGTTCCACAACAGGCAACCTAGCAAGATATGCAGCAATACTCTGAACCTCAGTGGCAAGCTGATCCACACGGCAAGACAACTGTGCAAACTCCATTGAGAGAAAAAATCCTCCCCAGCACCCAGAGATACAGAGGAAAAAAAAAAAATGCAACAAACAGAAAAATATCTCTGACAACTCTGACAACCGTTTTTTCTTTCACAAATTTTTTCCCTTCTGTGAGTACCATACAATTTTAAAGTTTGGCCGGTGATACTGTTATGTTTCGGTAGCTGAGGAGTGCAGGCAAAAAAAGGCAATACACCAGAGCAGTTGGAATCTATGAGATTGCAGTACCCTGACTAACCACAACAACTAGAGGCAGCCGTGGAGCGTTCCTACGTTGGTCCTAGACGCCTCGTCACAGCCTGAGAAACTAACTACACCTAAAGATAGAAATAGGAAAGCTATCTGCCCCGGAGCAGAACCCCAAAGATAATAGAAAGCCCCCAAACATGTAATGGCGGTTAGACAAGAAGAAATACAGACACAGACAGAAAATAGTATGAGCAAACGTTGGGGCCCAAACTAACTAAATAGAAAAGGATAGGAAGGGTACTTACTGCAATCCCAGAAAACCCTGAAAAGCACCAACTCTACTAATTTCAAAAACACCTGAGATCACACGACCTCTACCACCTAAATTAGTTCTCTGGTGTAACAAAATCAAAACAGCAGCCACTGAAAAAACTGGAAAAAGCAAAGGTACAAACATCAGTGGCTGAACTAAACTGAGAGGGCAAAAGCCCCCGGAGGGGACCCTGAAGGCCCCCACAGAAGTGCAGGACAAAATGCAAAAATCAAGCACAAAAACAAAAAGAAGAAAATGTCTTATCTGTTAGCAGGAGATGCAGACACGACACAGCAGGCTACAAAGGAAACAGGAATCAAGGATTCAGACCAGAACAATTGATCACCGGCAACCCTGATGGGAAGGTGACTCCCTTATATAAGACCAGTCAGTAACACCTGATTCCCAATCCTCACAATCTTCACTGGACAGACCAGCACCGCTTGTAACCACCAGAGGGAGCCTCTGCTCAGAACTCATCCCAAGCCCACTCACAACAGACATCTGTCTGGGATGATTAAGTGAATCCTGCTTTGAGCACGGGGTTGGACCAGATGACCTAGGAGGTCCCTACCAGCTCTACCGTTCTATCATTCTATGATTCTAAGTTTCAGATCTTATTTAGTCTGTTAGGTTTATGGCTTGTTCACTATCATCATTAGGAAAGGCCAGGTGATGCAAATTTACCAGTTTTATAAAAACCCAGCCTCCTCTAATCTTGTGTCAAAAAACAGCAGCCATGGGTTCATCTAAGTGGCTACCTAGCACTCTGAAATTGAAAATTGTGAAGGCCCATAAAGCAGGAGAAGGCTATAGGAATATAGCAAAGTGTTTTCAAGTTCTCCTTTCCTCACTTTGAAATGTAATTAAGAAATTACACTTACCAGGAACATTGGATGTCAAGATAAGGTCTGGAAGACTGAGCAAAATTTCAGTGAAAGCTTCTCGTAGGATTTCTAGAGAGGCAAATCAGAACCCCTGCTTGACTGCAAAATACCTTCAGAAAGATATAGCAGACTCTGGAGTTGTGGTACATTGTTCTACTGTTCAGAGACACTTGCACAAATATGACCTTCATGGAATAGTCATCAGAAGAAAACCTCTTCTGCATCTTCACCATAACATTCAGCATCAGAAGTATGCAAAGGAACATCTAAACAAACCTGATGCATTTTGGAAACAAGTCCTATGGACCAATGAAGTTAAAATAGAGCTCTCTGGCCACAAGGATCAAAGGTATGTGTGGAGAAAAAGGGCATAGAATTTCAGGAAAAGAACATCTCACCAATCATTAAGCATGGGTCCGTCATGCTTTGGGGTTGTGTTGCATTCAATGGCACAGGGAACATTTCACAACATTTCACTTGTAGAGGGAAGAATGGATACAATGAAATTTCAACAAATTTTTGATGCAAAAATAACATCATCTGTATAAAAGCTGAAGATGAAAAGAGGATGGCTTCTACAAATGGATAATGATACTAAACACTCGTCACAATCCACAATAGATAACCTCAAAAGGCGCAAGATGAAGATTTTACAATGGCCCTCACAGTCCCCTGATCTGAACATCATTGAAAATCTGTGGCTTGACTTCAAAATTGCAGAGGATGGAAGACGGCCCCGGAATCTCACAGAACCGGAGGAATTCTCCAAGGAAAAATGGAAGCAAATCCCTCAAACTTGAACTGAAAGAATCTTCTCTGGCTACAAAAAAGAGTTGACAAGCTGTGATACTTGCAAAAGGTGCACTACTAGGTACTAATCATGCAAGGTGCCCGAACCTTTGGTCTGTTTCCTTTTTGTAATTTTTAAAATGTTTAAGATAAAAATATTTATATTTTTTCCCTAAAATGCAAAGGAAATGTGTCATCTGTAACTTTAGGCCTTTTACAGATCATGTCATCTTCAACTGGCTTAATTGGTCACAATAACAGTATTTTTGACCAGGAGTGCATAAACTTTTACATGCCACTGTATCTCACAAGGGTAGCAATAAAATCAACAACCATAAATAAGTCCTGACAATGCTCCATCAAGGTAATCAAAGTTAAAGAGATTGTCAGGAGAAAAGTTATCACCTATCCACATTACAGGCAGTAACTTACAGATCAGTGGGAACCTACATCGATCGGAAGAAGGAATTGTTATCCCCATTTACAATGAAGCAGCAATACGCATTTTCAACCTCCGCGACATTCATTCCCTATAGACCTGCTTAGCGCTACGCTCGGCTTTTTCTGTAGCGACATTAAGAATCAGTGGAGCAGCAGTTGGATGTTTGACCTGGTGCTTTATTTTGTAATGGGGATAAAAGTTTCCCATTGGGTATAAAAATAATTTATTCTACCCATTGTGTAGATAGGAGAGAGCTTGATTTCACTGGACAACTCCTTTAAGCCTCTCAGAATAGGCAGACACCTTTTACAGTTGTGCAAAAGTAATAAAACTTGAAAATCATGACCCAAACAGTAACAATAACCCGTCATGCACACCCTATACTAAACGTTGTATGAACAAATCTCAAAAAATAATTTTTTTAATTGATGGGTTTTTTTTACCTGCACCCCAAAAATGAAAATAAATAATTTGAAGTCAAAATATGTTCTCTAAGATGTGTAAGGCGGCGGTGTTCACACCGTGCAGTAACTGAGGCAGTGACCCAAGCAAGTCCAAATTAAACAGCTTTTATTCAGCAACTCACGGGTTAAACAGAAAAGTCCCCCGGTACGCAGCCGGGGTAACATCAGTCCATAAACAATGGTTGCCGGGGACAACGGCCGCGCCGGGCCGAACAGAGCCTGACAGGTGCAGAGCCGTCCCAGGCGTGGGTTCAGCTACACACAATCCTGTGGAGCTTTTCTGCTATGCTCCTAGCAGGGTCCAAACATAGAACAACACTAATCCTTAGTGCAGGAGTTTTAAAGACCTGTGGCAAAAGCCACTGGAAAACCCGGGTTGGAGGGAGGAGGCCGCCCACTGCCTCCTGTGACCTCCTCCAAGAAATGAAGGCCCTGTCGGATTTTACTTAATCTGCCTTAGCCAGGTAGTCTGACTAGGTCATTGCTCACCTTCATTCCTGCATTGCAGCCGCAGCTGTGTGTGTGACTGCAATGCACTCCAATGGCTTTAATAGGTCTCTGTACACATTCTGGGGGAAATATAACGTCCCTCGTAAACGATCCCGGTCACTGCCTCACATATCCCCCCCCTCTGTTCAAACTTGTGGGGTTGAACATTTGCCACCATACAGGGTGCCCGGGACAGGACATCCGCATTTGCTTGCAACTTCCCAGGGCGATGTTCTACAGAGAAACTGAAATTTTGCAGTGACAGGAACCACCTGGTGACTCGCGCATTCCTCTCCTTGGCATTCCTCATCCATACCAGGGGTGAGTGGTCCGTCACCAAGCGGAACTGACGCCCGAGTAAATAATAACGTAGTGATTCCAAGGCCCACTTAATAGCCAAACACTCCTTCTCTACCACGCTATAGTTTTTCTCTGCCGGGACAAGTTTTCTACTCAAGTAGATGACCGGGTGCTCTTCACCATTCACTTTTTCTGACAACACCGCCCCTAGTCCTACCTCCGAGGCATCTGTCTGTACAATGAAGGTTTCATTGAAGTTGGGGCTGATGAGGACCGGCTGTCCACACAGGGCCAACTTCATGGACTGAAAGGCTTCTTCTGCCTGAGGGTTCCACCGAACCATTACCGTTTTTTTTCCTTTCAAGAGATCGGTCAGGGCCGCCGTTCGCCCAGCAAAATTAGGTATAAACCGGCGGTAATACCCAAGGATGCCAAGGAACGCCCTCACCTGTTTTGTACTCGATGGTTTAGGCCAGTTTTTTATGGCCTCAACTTTATTGATTTGGGGCTTGATAGCTCCTCGGCCTATCACATACCCCAAATATCGAGCTTCCTCCAGCCCTATCGCACATTTTTTTGGGTTTGCCGTTAACCCCGCGGCTCTGAGAGAATCCAGCACCGCTTGTACGTGTGTTAGGTGCGTTTGCCAGTCAGTGCTAAATATGATGATATCATCTAGATACGCGGACGCGTATTCCTGATGAGGCTTGAGCACTATGTCCATCAATCTCTGAAATGTAGCCGGGGCCCCATGTAACCCAAAAGGTAAGACCACATAGTGAAATAGACCCCCCGGAGTTACGAAGGCGGTCTTTTCCTTCGCCGAATCTGTGAGAGGTACCTGCCAGTAACCCTTGGTGAGATCGAGCGTGGTAAAGTACTGGGCCTGCCCCAGTCTCTCAATCAGCTCGTCCACCCGGGGCATTGGATAAAGGTCGAACTTTGACACTTCATTCAATTTCCGGAAATCATTACAGAAGCGTAATGATCCATCTGGCTTTGGAATCAGTACAATGGGGCTAGCCCACTCACTCCGTGATTCCTCTATGACACCTAACTGAAGCATTTGTTTTACCTCAGCCGTGATGGCTTGCCTCCGGGCTTCGGGCACCCGGTACGGTCTTATTCGCACCCTTACCCCAGGTTCGGTGACAATGTCATGTTGGATAACCGTAGTCCTACCTGGTAGCTCTGAGAACACGTCGGTATTGTTTTGCACCAGGGAGCGAGCCTCCCGTCGCTGCTGTTTAGTGAGGGCATCACTTATCCTGACCTCCCCCTTGGATGCTTCCCTGGCTGAAGGTAGAGAACTCTCTGGTGATATGCCCGGGGTGATGTCTGTAACTAAACACTCTCGATCTTTCCAAGGCTTTAGCAGGTTTACATGGTAAATCTGCTCAGGTTTCCTCCTTCCGGGCTGATACACCCGGTAATTTACCTCCCCCACCTTTTCTCGAATCTCATATGGCCCTTGCCACTTGGCCATGAGCTTACTCTCGGCTGTGGGTATCAGTACTAATACCCGATCGCCCTTGTTAAAAGACCTGACTCTGGCTCTTTTATTATATGTGCGCCTCTGGGTTGCCTGGGCATCTAACAGATGTTCTTTCACGATGGACATGACCGCAGCGATCCGGTCCTGCATACTAGCCACGTGTTCAATTATACTCTTATGTGGAGTCAGCTCTTGTTCCCATGTCTCTTTGGCTATGTCCAACAGACCCCTAGGGTGTCTGCCGTACAATAACTCAAAGGGAGAGAACCCTGTGGAAGCCTGGGGTACCTCACGGACAGCGAACATCAAATAGGGTAGCAACATGTCCCAATCCCTTCCATCCTTAGAAATCACCTTTTTTAACATGGACTTGAGGGTTCTATTGAACCGTTCTACTAACCCGTCGGTTTGAGGGTGGTACACCGAGGTGCGCAATTGTTTAATTTTTAGCAGTTTGCACAGTTCTCTTGTCACCTTGGACATAAAGGGGGTCCCCTGATCCATCAGGATCTCCTTAGGTAGTCCCAGGCGACAGAACATGGCAAACAGTTCTCGGGCAATAAGTTTTGCTGAGGTGTGGCGTAGTGGTATAGCCTCCGGGTACCGGGTGGCATAGTCGACGACCACCAGTATGTGTTGGTGGCCACGGGCGGATTTTACAATGGGCCCTACCAAATCCATTGCAATCCGTTCAAAAGGTACCTCTATTACTGGCAGGGGTACCAATGGACTACGGAAACTTGCAGTGGGTGAGGTCAACTGACATTCGGGGCAGGATTCGCAGTACCTTTTGACCTCCGCGTAAACTCCAGGCCAAAAGAACCGCTGCAAGATACGTTCTAGAGTTTTTTTTTCCCCTAAGTGGCCACCCAGCTATTGTGAGTGTGCCAAATCTAGAATCACCCGACGATACGACTGAGGTGCTACCAACTGTTCCACAACCTCGTCCCTGATTTTATCTATCCTATAAAGCAACTCACCACTGACTACCATGCGTGGAAATACCGTATCTGCATTGGGCTGTTGGGCTACGCCGTTTACCTCTAGCACCCTTTCCCGCGCCTGAGTCAGGGTGGGATCTTGTAGCTGAGCTGTCCCAAACGTGGCCCTGGACACTTCCTGCTCGGGAATCGATGTGGTCTCCTCCACCTCTCCTGCCAGCACCTCTAAGGGAAACCTATCGGGGTCACACTCTATCCCTATGTGGGACACCCCTACGGCAGGTTCGTCGGGTACAGCATCTGTAATACATTTTACCAGGGGAGAATGGATTTTGTTTTTCCACAGAGTCCAGAACAGGGGCAAGTCTCTTCCCAACACAGACCCATAGGGAAGATTTTTTACCACTCCCACCACATGTTTTATGTCTCCACATGGCGTGGACAAAACTACCTCCATAGTTGGATACTCTCGGAGGTCCCCATGGATACATACAACCCCGACCTGCCGTCCGCTGGGGTTGTCTCCTGCCACCAGTGACCCATGTACCAGAGTCACGAGGCTCCCTGAGTCCAGGAGAGCCTCCGTAGGGTACCCATTAACCAGTACCTGGCATAGTTGGAGTTCACTGTCCTGGGGGTCGAGGATTGCTGTGCAGACGGTCTGGGCATACATTGAGACCCGGCGGCTATATCCGCAGTCCATGGGTTCCGTAGTCAGGGGACAATTAGCCATCACATGTCCCGGCCCCTGACATCGCCAGCACCTAAGGGTGGAGGTACTGTTAGGTCTTATGACAGTTTGGGAGGGAACCGGTCTCCTGCCACTCTCACTCCGGGGTTCCCCTTCAGCACGGGTACGGTGCTGACTGTCCCCAGCAGAGGGACGCGACCCCTTTCCCGATTCCTGGGTTGGCAGGGATCGGTGTGACAGCCGAGAGGGGGCGGAGTCTCGAATAAAGTCTTGAGTGGCCGAGTAGCGCTCGATTAAACTGACTACCTGGTCGAGTGTGCCGGGGTCGCCTTGCCCCACCCAACGTTGGATAGCAGCCGGCAGAGTCCTTACCAGCCGGTCAACCACCATCCTCTCCACCATCTGGGCTGGAGACAAAGTCTCTGGCTGGAGCCACTTCTTTACCAGCTGCAGGAGGTCATAAGCCTGAGACCGCGCGGGTCGTGTCTCCACATAGGCCCATGAAAATACACGCTGAGCCCTCACGTATGTATTAACCCCCAGACAGGCAAGGATCTCACCTTTGAGCCTCTGGTAGTCCTGGGCGTCCTCCCGACTGAGATCGAAGTAGTCCTTTTGTGCATCGCTGACCAGAAACGGAGCTACTACTTCTGCCCACTGGCCGGCGGGTAGGTTTTCCCGCTCCGCTGTGCACTCATAAACTGTCAGGAAAGCTTCCACATCGTCCTCCGGTCCCATCTTCCTCAACGCTGAGCGAACCTTGTCTCGGGCCTCGCGACATTCAGGGGCTGGTGCCGTCGAGGTCTCCCGCAGTGCAGAAATCTGTTGCAGCAACAGTTCGTTTGTTTTTTGCTGCTGCTGGTACAATAGCTGCTGTTGCTCATTGTGCTGTTGCTCCCGCTCTGCTGTTGCCGCTGGAGACTCAGGTACTGCTCCTGCTGTTGTCGCTGAGACTGCAGCTGCTGCTGTTGTGTAATTACCAGCTGCTTTACCAGCTCCTCCATTTTGTCCATGGGGTGAGGCTGAAAAAAGTGGCCGGCGGATTGGGGTCATGAAGCTGCCGGTGGGGGTATACCTCAGTCACAATGCCCGCATTCTCCACCAAGTTGTAAGGCGGCGGTGTTCACACCGTGCAGTAACTGAGGCAGTGACCCAAGCAAGTCCAAATTAAACAGCTTTTATTCAGCAACTCACGGGTTAAACAGAAAAGTCCCCCGGTACGCAGCCGGGGTAACATCAGTCCATAAACAATGGTTGCCGGGGACAATGGCCGTGCCGGGCCGAACAGAGCCTGACAGGTGCAGAGCCGTCCCAGGCGTGGGTTCAGCTACACACAATCCTGTGGAGCTTTTCTGCTATGCTCCTAGCAGGGTCCAAACATAGAACAACACTAATCCTTAGTGCAGGAGTTTTAAAGACCTGTGGCAAAAGCCACTGGAAAACCCGGGTTGGAGGGAGGAGGCCGCCCCACTGCCTCCTGTGACCTCCTCCAAGAAATGAAGGCCCTGCCGGATTTTACTTAATCTGCCTTAGCCAGGTAGTCTGACTAGGTCATTGCTCACCTTCATTCCTGCATTGCAGCCGCAGCTGTGTTGTGACTGCAATGCACTCCAATGGCTTTAATAGGTCTCTGTACACATTCTGGGGGAAATATAACGTCCCTCGTAAACGATCCCGGTCACTGCCTCACAGATGGTACCAATTAAAAGTCCAACTGTTCCTATAAAAAAAGAAGCCCATTAAAAAAAAACTTATGGCTCTTAAAACAAATCAATGGAAAAAAATAAAATGCTTTATCATCAAGTAAAACCAAAAATGTGATACTTCTTACGTGACAAGCATTGAGTTGTGTGGAGAATAACTCTTCGTTCCTTACACTTAGCTTTTCTTTTCTCTATTCACCTGTTACACTTTAGCGAATAGTGGCTCATGATAAATTTACAACGCTGGCAGCACACTTTCTGTCGCACACAAGCCTAGGATTCAGGATTTTGTTTTAGTATCAAAAATAGCACTAAGGGGTTTAACACTGCCCTCCTTGTTTGCAGTATTTTTTTTTACAAATTTCTTATTTATTTTTCTCCTGTAACTGGGTCTACAAGCCCCAGTTACAGGAGAAGTACAGCCTCCTATCATTCATGTCTTGCTTCTACAAATGAACTTTTAAGTGTTATATTTATTAATATTTAATTTGTTTTTATTATTTTTTTATTTTTATTGTTTCCTATCGTTTTATGCATTTTTAGGTTGGTTTTTACTGTAATTTGCTACATGCAAATTCAAAGAAAAAGAGAAAAAGAAAGAGGACCTAAAGTCACAGATAAAATTACTATTACTTCGTTCTAACTGATATTAATATGATGTTGATGATAACTGATATAAAAAGTTACATTAAAAAGTTTATCACTTCACTTCCAATACAGAATTTACATTAAACATCACAATTCTATGGAAGATAAATGGACAAAAATAAAATTATATTAAAAAATAATTAAAATAATAGAAAAGGAAATAAAGCGTTACAGTTTCTAGATTCCTATAATAATCATTCCCTGATGAAGCCCAAGATGATAAAAACAAACCGACTAATTAAAAACTCATGAGATCATTTAATTCCTTAATGACAAACTAGAAACATTTAAGGACGATCCGTGGGGATTTTCTGCGTTTTATTTTTGCATTTTAGTAAATTGCATTTTGTAGCCTACAAATTTGTCTTACAGAGCAGAAAAAGTAGAAAAAGTAGCTGAAAATTAGATATAACTAATATTATCGGCCAAGGCTCACGTGGTTGTCTCTCGGGATTTGTCTAATATTTCAACCATGCAAATGTTTTCTTTCCCCTTTATTTTGGACATTTTTTTCATTATAAAGAATGAAAAAAATTATTTCAATTTGGAAATCTGTAGTTAGTAACTGACCAGAGCAAAAATCAATAGCAAGGAAGGTTTGTGAAGACCAGCTCACCATCTCAGGAACTTCTTAGGTCCTCCAAACTAATGCAGACCTGTAGTAAGGAGACAGGAATAAGATCTATAAGAAATTTACTACTTTTGGCACTTTTTTATACACAATGTCTACAGTTTTAGAGGTGGGTTTTAACCCCTTACTGCCATCGGACGTACTATCCCGTCCATGGTACCTGGGCCCGTATGACCGGGGACGGGATAGTACGTCATAGGCGATCAGCTGCGCTCCTGAGGGGAGCGCAGCTAATCGCCGCCGGGTGTCAGCTGATTATCACAGCTGACACCCATGACTGTGTGTCAGGAGCGGTCACGGACCGCTCCCGGCACATTAACCCCTTGCACACCGCGATCAAACATGATCGCGGTGTACTGGGGGCACAGGGGAGGATCGCGCAGGGTGGGGGCTCCCTGCGCGCCCCCCTGAGACCCTCAGAGCAGCGCGATGTGATCGCGCTGTTCTGAGGGCTTCCTCCCTCCCAGGACCCGGATCCAAGATGGCGCCGGGGTCCTGGAGGGAGGCGGCTACCTCAGTGCCTGCCGAGAGCAGGCACTGAGAAGCCTGCTGCATGCCTGTGCGATCGCTGGTGTGACAGTGTGCTGTGCACACTGTCACACCAGCGATCTGATAAAATACTGTGATGTCCCACCCTGGGACAAAGTAAAAAAGTTAAAAAAGTAAAAATAAACATGTGCAAAAAAAAATCCAAAATAAATAAAAAAAAAAAAAATATTCCCCAATAAATTCACTTCTTCCTGTAAATAAAAAAAAAAAAACAATAAAAGTACACATATTTGGTATCGCCGCGTCCGTAACGACCCCCCCTATAAAATTGTCCCACTAGTTAACCCCTTTAGTGAACCCCTTAAAAAAAAAAAAAAAAAAAACGAAGCAAAAAATCAATGCTTTATCATCATACCGCCGAACAAAAAGTGGAATAACACGCGATCAAAAAGACCGATATAAAAAAACATGGTACCGCTGAAAACGTCATCTTGTCCCGCAAAAAACGAGCCGTCATACAGCATCATCAGCGAAAAAATAAAAAAGTTATAGCTCGCAGAATAAAGCGATGCAAAAATAATTATTTTTTTATAAAATTGTTTTTATTCTATAAAAGCGCCAAAACATGAAAAAATGATATAAATGAGGTATCGCCATAATCGTACTGACCCGAAGAATAAAACTGCTTTATCAATTTTACCACACGCGGAACGGTATAAACGCCTCCCCCAAAAGAAATTCATGAATTGCTGATTTTTGTTCATTCTAACCTCCCAAAAATCGAAATAAAAAGCGATCAAAAAATGTCACGTGCTCAAAAATGGTACAATAAAACGTCAACTCTCCCGCAAAAAATAAGACCTCACATGACTCTGTGGGCCAAAATATGCAAAAATTATAGCTCATCAAAATGTGATGATGCAAAAACTATTTTTGCAATAAAAAGCGTCTTTTAGCGTGACAGCTGCCAATCATAAAAACCCGCTATAAATAGTAAATCAAACCCCCCTTTAAACACCCCCTTAGTAAGGGAAAAATAATAAAATTAAAAAAAAGTATTTATTTCCATTTTCCCATTAGGGTTAGGGTTAGGGTTGCGGCTAAAGTTAGGGTTAGGGTTGGCGCTAAAGTTAGGATTAGGGTTAGGGTTGGGATTAGGGGTGTGTTAGGGTTAGGTTTGTGGTTAGGGTTGGGACTAGGGTTAGGGGTGTGTTGGGGTTAGGGTTGGAGTTAGAATTGGGGGGTTTCAGCTGTTTAGGCACATCAGGGGCTCTCCAAATGTGACATGGCGTCTGATCTCAATTCCAGCCAATTCTGCGTTGAAAAAGTCAAACGGTGCTCCTTCACTTCTCAGCTCTGCCATGCGTCCAAACAGTAGTTTATCCCCACATATGGGGTATCAGCGTACTCTGGACCCCAAGAGTTATTGTGCAATTTGTCCTATTTCTTCTGCTACCCTTGGGAAAATAAAAAACTGGGGGCGAAAATATCATTTTTGTACAAAAAAAAATATTTTTTTGCTTTTACGGCTGTACATTATAAACTTCTGTGAAGCACTTGGGGCTTCATAGCGCTCACCACACATCTAGATAAGTTCCTTGTGGGGTCTATTTTCCAAAATGGGGTCACTTGTTGGGGATTTCCACTGTTTAGGCGCATCAGGGGCTCTCCAAATTCGACATGACGCCCCCAGACCATTCCATCAAAGTCTGCAATCCAAAACGTCACTACTTCCCTTCCGAGCCCCAACGTGTACCCATACAGTAGTTTTCTCCCACATATTGGATATCAGCGTACTCAGGACAAATTGGACAACAACTTTTGGGGTCCAATTTCTCCTGTTACCCTTGTAAAAATAAAATATTGGGGCAAAAAAATCATTTTTGCAAAAAAAAAAAGGATTTTTTATTTTTACGGCTGTGCGTTATAAACTTCTGTGAAGCACTTCGGGTTCAAAGTGCTCACCACACATCTAGACAAGTTCCTTGTGGGGTCTATTTTCCAAAATGGGGTCACTTGTGGGGGGTTTACACTGTTTAGGCGCATCAGGGGCTCTCCAAATGCGACATGACGCCCCCAGACCATTCCATCAAAGTCTGCAATCCAAAACGTCACTACTTCCCTTCCGAGCCCTGACGTGTGCCCATACATTAGTTTTCTCCCACATATTGGGTATCACCGTACTCAGGACAAATTGGACAACAACTTTTGGGTTACAATTTCTTCTGTTACCCTTGTGAAAATAAAATATTGGGGCGAAAAAATCATTTTTGTAAAAAAAAAAAAGATTTTTTTATTTTTACGGCTGTACGTTGTAAACTTCTGTGAAGCACTTCGGGGTTCAAAGTGCTCACCACACATCTAGATAAGTTCCTTGTGGGGTCTATTTGCCAAAATGGGGTCACTTGTGGGGGGTTTCCACTGTATAGGTGCATCAGGGGCTCTCCAAATGTGACATGACGCCCCCAGACCATTCCATCAAAGTCTGCAATCCAAAACGTCACTACTTCCCTTCCGAGCCCTGACGTGCGCCCATACAGTAGTTTTCTCCCACATATTGGGTATCAGCGTACTCAGGACAAATTGGACAACAACTTTTGGGTTCCAATTTCTTCTGTTACCCTTGTGAAAATAAAATATTGGGGACGAAAAAATCATTTTTGTAAAAAAAAAAAGATTTTTTATTTTACGGCTGTACGTTCTAAACTTTAGTGAAACACCTGGGGGTTAAAAGTTCTCACCACACATCTAGATAAGTTCCTTGAGGGGTCTAGTTTCCAAAATGGCGTCATTTATGGGGGTTTCCACTGTTTAGGCAGATCAGGAGCTCTCCAAACACGACATGGCGTCCAGCCAATTCTGCGTTGAAAAAGTCAGACGGCGCTCCTTCCCTTCCAAACTCTGCCATGCACCCAAACAGTTGTTTACCCCCACATATGGGGTATCAGCGCACTCAGGACAAATTGCACAATAACTTTTGGAGTCTTGTTACCCTTGGAAAGATAAAAATTGGGGTGAAAAGATCATTTTTGTGGAAAAAATATGATTTTTAAATTTTACGGCTCTACGTTATAAACTTGTGTGAAGCACTTGGGGGTTGCTCACCAAAGATCTAGAAAAGTTCCTTAGGGGGTCTAGTTTCCAAAATGGGGTCATTTGTGGGGGGTTTCCACTGTTTAGGCACATCAGGGGCTCTCCAAATGCAACATGGCATCCAATCTCAATTCCAGCCAATTTTGGTTGGAAAAAGTCAAATGGTGCTCCTTCCATTCGAGCTCTGCCGTGCGCCCAAACAGTGGTTCCCCCCACATATGGGGCATCAGCGTACTCAGGACAAATTGGACAACAACTTATGTGGTCCAATTTCTCCTGTTACCCTTGAGAAAATAAAAAATTAGTGACTAAAATATAATTTTTGTGGGAAAAAAATAGGATTTTTTATTTTCATGCCCGGGCATTATAAACTTGTGTGAAGCACTTGGGGGTTGCTCACCAAAGATCTAGAAAAGTTCCTTAGGGGGTCTAGTTTCCAAAATGGGGTCATTTGTGGGGGGTTTCCACTGTTTAGGCACATCAGGGGCTCTCCAAATGCAACATGGCATCCAATCTCAATTCCAGCCAATTTTGGTTGGAAAAAGTCAAATGGTGCTCCTTCCATTCCAGCTCTGCCGTGCGCCCAAACAGTGGTTCCCACCCACATATGGGGTATCAGCGTACTCAGGACAAATTGGACAACAACTTATGTGGTCCAATTTCTCCTGTTACCCTTGAGAAAATAAAAAATTAGTGACTAAAATATAATTTTTGTGGGAAAAAAATAGGATTTTTTATTTTCATGCCCGGGCATTATAAACTTGTGTGAAGCACTTGGGGTTCAAAGTGCTCACCAAAGATCTAGATAAGTTCCTTAGGGGGTATAGTTTCCAAAATGGGGTCACTTGTGGGGGGTTTCCACTGTTTAGGCTCATCTGGGGCACTGCAAACGGAACATGACCCCCATCAACGTCTGCATTCCAAAACGTTACTACTTCCTTTCCAAGCCCTGCCGTGCACCCAAACAGTTCCCCCCCCCACATATGGGGTATCAGCGTACTCAGGACAAATTGGACAACAACTTTTGGGGTCCAATTTCCTTGGGAAAATTCAAAAATTTGGGACTAAAAAATCATTTTTGTGGAAAATTGTTTTTTTTTTTTTTCACACCCAGGCATTATAAGCTTTTGTGAAACACTTGGGAGTTCAAAGTGCTCACAACAGATCTAGATAAGTACCTTAGGGGGTCTAGTTTCCAAAATGGTGTCACTTGTGGGGGTTTCCACTGTTTAGGCGCATCAGGGGCTCTGCAAACACGACATGGCGTCCAATCTCAATTCCAGCCAATTTTAGTTTGAAAAAGTCAAACGGCGCTCCTTCCCTTACGAGCTCTGCCGTGTGCCCAAACAGTGGTTTTCCCCCACATATTGGGTATTGGCGTACTCAGGAGAAATTGCATAACAACCTTATCTGTCCATTTTCTCCTTTTACCCTTGTGAAAATAAAAAAAAAGTTTGTAAAAGATCATTTTTGTGGCTAAAAAGTTAAATATTCATTTTTTCCTTCCACGTTGCTTAAGCTCCTGTGAAGCACCTGAAGGGTTAATAAACTTCTTGAATGTGGTTTTGAGTACCTTGAGGGGTGCAGTTTTTAGAATGGTGTCACTTTTGGGTATTTTCTGCCATATAGACCCCTCAAAGTGACTTCAAATGTGAGGTGGTCCCTAAAAAAAATGGCTTTGTAAATTTTGTTGTAAAAATGAGAAATCGCTGGTCAACTTTTAACCCTTATAACTTCCTAACAAAAAAAAATTTTGGTTCCAAAATTGTGCTGATGTAAAGTAGACATGTGGGAAATGTTATTTCTTAACTATTTTATGTGACATATTTCTCTGTTTTAAGGGAATAAAAATTCAAAGTTTGAAAATTGTAAAATTTTAAAAATTTTTGCCATATTTGCGTTTTTTTCAAAAATAAACGCAAGTTATATCGAAGAAATTATACCACTAACGTGAAGTACAATATGTCATGAGAAAACAATCTCAGAATCGCGAAGATCCGTTGAAGCGTTCCAGAGTTATAACCTCATAAAGAGACAGTGGTCAGAATTGTAAAAATTGGCCCGGTCATTAACGTGCAAACCACCCTTGGGGGTGAAGGGGTTAAATACAGATTAGAAAAATAATGAGTGCAGAGGTTTTTTCCCTTACTAGAGATCAGAGGAAAAATTCAAGCGCATTTGAATTCTACTCAAGTTTTACAAAAATCCACATTTGCCAAAATGCTGATTTTTGGGGGGGCTTTCACATTTCACACTGATTCAGCAACATAGCAAAATTTTTCAGAACTAAAATGGGCTCTCAAAAGGTTTAAAAAGAATCCTCATAGTCCCCTTATCACTCACTTTTCCAGCCCTTCCATTACCTGTCCGGACCTTGCCTCATCTTCTAATACCCCGCGGCTTGCATTGGAATCTTCTGTCCTCTTGCACTGTGCTGGTTCTGCATATGTGTAACGTAACTGTACCGCTCCCTACAAACACCTGTGCTGTGCCCCCCTGGATGCCGTGACAGATGTAAGTCCGAGGCAGTAAGAGAAGCTGAAGATTCCAATGCGAGCGGCAGCAGACCAGAAAATGCAGCAAGCACTGGACGGGTGGTGGTGAGGAATGAAGGGATCTGTGGGTATGAGGATTGTTTTTACACTTTTCATTAATTATGAGCTGGGGTCTGGACAGACTCTAATTGACTGCAGATGTGAAAATCCTCGCATACTGTCATACAGGATTCTCCAGGGTCAGTACAGGGAGCTGGAGGTCATGTGATCACAAATACGGTATGTGATTTGCATACTTCTTACCACATTCCGACTAGACATGTACGGCCTCGCTCAATACAATTGCATTGAGCGATGTGGTGCACTTCTAGTTGGCAAGTGACCACATGTATGCAAATCACCTACTTGCAGTCACGCGCCCATCCCATGGTCAGTGGGGTCCTCTCTCCTGTAGGGTGTAAGCTCTTATGGTCAGTGGAGTCCTCTCTCTCCTGTAGAGTGTAAGCTCTTATTGTGGGTCCTCTCTTCTTAGAGTTAAGCTCTTTTCAGTGGGTCCTCTCTCTCCTGTAGAGTGTAAGCTCTTATGGTCAGTGGGGTCCTCTCTCTCCTGTAGAGTGTAAGCTCTTATGGCAGTGGGTCCTCTCTCTCCTGTAGAGTGTAAGCTCTTATGGTCAGTGGGGTCCTCTCTCTCCTGTAGAGTGTAAGCTCTTATGGTCAGTGGGGCCTCTCTCTCCTGTAGAGTGTAAGCTCTTATGGTCAGTGGGTCCTCTCTCTCTGTAGAGTTAAGCTCTTATGATCAGTGGGGCCTCTCCTATAGAGTGTAAGCTCTTATGATCAGTGGGGTCCTCTCTCTCCTGTAGAGTGTAAGCTCTTATGGTCAGTGGGGTCCTCTCTCTCTCCTGTAGAGTGTAAGCTCTTATGGTCAGTGGGTCCTCTCTCTCCTGTAGAGTTAAGCTCTTATGATCAGTGGGCCTCTCTCTCCTGTAGAGTTAAGCTCTTATGATCAGTGGGGTCCTCTCTTTTCCTGTAGAGTGTAAGCTCTTATGGTCAGTGGGGTCCTCTCTCTTCTGTAGAGTGTAAGCTCTTATGGTCAGTAGGGTCCTCTCTCTCTTCCTGTAGAGTGTAAGCTCTTATGGTCAGTGGGTCCTCTCTCTTTCTGTAGAGTGTAAGTCTTATGGTCAGTGGGGTCCTCTCTCTTTCTGTAGAGTGTAAGTTCTTATGGTCAGTGGGGTCCTCTCTTTTCTGTAGAGTGTAAGTCTTATGGTCAGTGGGGTCCTCTCTCTTCTGTAGAGTGTAGCTCTTATGGTCAGTGGGGTCCTCTTCTCTCATGTAGGTGTAAGCTCTTATGGTCAGTGGGGTCCTCTCTCTCTCCTGTAAGTGTAAGTTCTTATGGTCAGGGGTCCTCTCTCTCTGTAAGTGTAAGTTCTTTGGTCAGTGGGTCTCTCTCTCTTGTAGAGTGTAAGCTCTTATGGTCAGTGGGTTCCTCTCTCTTCTGTAGAGTGTAAGCTCTTATGGTCAGTGGGGTCCTCTCTCTCTCCTGTAGAGTGTAAGCTCTTATGGTCAGTGGGGATCCTCTCTCCTCCGGTGGAGTGTAAGCTCTTATGGTCAGTGGGTTCCTCTCTCTCCTGTAGAGTGTAGGCTCTTATGATCAGTGGGTCCTCTCTCTCTCCTGTAGAGTGTAAGCTCTTATGGTCAGTGGGGTCCTCTCTCTCCTGTAGAGTGTAGGCTCTTATGATCAGTGGGGTCCTCTCTCTCCTGTAGGGTCACGATCCACTTTTGGATCTGAGGCAGATCTTTCTTTTCATATTGGAACCTTTTTCCTTTCAGGCCATCGGGGTTAATGTCATTCTTTACCCCCGGTGACATCTGGTATAATTGCATTGCTGCTGACTTGTCAGGTGAAGGCGGCGAACACTCCCACCATCCTTTAAAAGGTCAGCTGAGGCGTCAGCTGACTGTTGGTGATACTTCTGCTTTTGGAGACCAACCAAGCTGGAGTCATGAGCTTGCTGAGAGCAGTGGTACTTCTGCTGTTTCCCTGATTTGGTGCCTTACTCTGCTGTGCGGTGCATTGCAGCAGAGAAAGCTAAGTGTTTGTTGTTTAGTTGATTTAACCCTTAGGTGTCTGTCTTTCCTTCCTTTGGTTATTTTGGTGAAGTTCCCTTTATTTCCTGTCTCACCTCCAGCGGAGGGGGTTGGGGGTTTAGCTCAGGGCTAAACAGGAGACAAGGACAGGTCAGTAACTTGGGCCTTACTACGTTCAAGTGTACCCCCAAGTTAAGGAAAGACAGGGCCCTCCCTTAGCATTAGGGGCAGATCAGGGGCCCAGGTTCCTCGTCCCCTGTATTCCTACTACTGCCCTGTGACATGTAGAGTGTAAGCTCTTTTGGTCAGTGGGTCCTCTCTCTTCTGTAGAATGGAAGCTCTTATGGTCAGTGGGGTCCTCTCTCTCCTGTAGAGTGTAACCTCTTATGGTCAGTGGGGTCCTCTCTCTCCTGTAGAGTGTAACCTCTTATGGTCAGTGGGGTCCTCTCACTTCTGTAGAGTGTAAGCTCTTATGGTCAGTGGATCCTCTCTCTCTCCTGTAGAGTGTAAGCTCTTATGGTCAGTGGGGTCGTCTTTCTCCTGTAGAGTGTAAGCTCTTATGGTCAGTGTGGTCCTCTCTCTCCTGTAGAGTGTAAGCTCTTTGTCAGTGGGTCCTCTCTCCTGTAGAGGTAGCTCTTATGTCAGTGGTCTCCTCTCTTTTTCTTAAAGTGTAAGTTTATGGTCAGTGGGGTCCTTCTCTCCTGTAGATGTAGCTCTTATGGTCAGTGGGTCCTTTCTCCTGTGAGTGTAACTCTTATGGTCAGTGGGGTCTCTCTCTTCTGTAGAGTGTAAGCTCTTATGGTCAGTGGGTCCTCTCTCTCCTGTAGAGTGTAAGCTCTTATGGTCAGGGGGTCTCTTCTCCTGTAGAGTGTAAGCTCTTATGTCAGTGGGTCCTCTCTCTCCTGTAGAGTGTAAGCTCTTATGGTCAGTGGGGTCCTCTCTCTCCTGTAGAGTGTAAGCTCTTATGGTCAGTGGGTCCTCTCTCTTCTCTGTAAGTGTAAGCTCTTATGGTCAGTGGGGTCCTTCTCTCCTGTAGAGTGTAAGCTCTTATGGTCAGTGTGGTCCTCTCTTCTCCTGAGAGTGTAAGCTCTTATGGTCAGTGGGTCTTCTCTCTCTGTAGAGTGTAAGCTCTTATGGTCAGTGGGGTCCCTCTCTCTCCTGTAGAGTGTATGCTCTTATGATCAGTGGGGTCCTCTCTCTCCTGTAGAGTGTATGCTCTTATGATCAGTGGGGTCCTCTCTCTCCTGTAGAGTGTAAGCTCTTATGGTCAGTGGGTCCTCTTCTCTCCTGTAGAGTGTAAGCTCTTATGGTCAGTGGGGTCCTCTCTCTCTCTTGTAGAGTGTAAGCTCTTATGGTCAGTGGGGTCCTCTCTCTCCTGTAGAGTGTAAGCTCTTATGGTCAGTGTGGTCCTCTCTCTCCCTGTAGAGTGTAAGCTCTTATGGTCAGTGGGTCCTCTCTCTCCTGTAGAGTGTAAGCTCTTATGGTCAGTGGGGTCCTCTCTCTCCCTGTAGAGTGTAAGCTCTTATGGTCAGTGGGGTCCTCCCCTCTCTTCTGTAGAGTGTAAGCTCTTATGGTCAGTGGGTCCTCTCTCCTGTAGAGTGTATGCTCTTATGATCAGTGGGGTCCTCTCTTCTCCTGTAGAGTGTAAGCTCTTATGGTCAGTGGGGTCCTCTCTCTCTCCTGTAGAGTGTATGCTCTTATGATCAGTGGGGTCTCTCTCTCTCCTGTAGAGTGTAAGCTCTTATGGTCAGTGGGTCCTCTCTCTCCTGTAGAGTGTAAGCTCTATGGTCAGTGGGTCCTCTCTCTCCTGTAGAGTGTAAGCTCTTATGGTCAGTGGGGTCCTCTCTCTCTCTGTAGAGTGTAAGCTCTTATGGTCAGTGGGGTCCTCTCTCTCCTGTAGAGTGTAAGCTCTTATGGTCAGTGGGTCCTCTTTCTCCTGTAAGTGTAAGCTCTTTAGTCAGTGGGTCCTCTCTCTCCTGTAGAGTGTAAGCTCTTATGATGAGTGGGGTCCTCTCTCTTCTGTAGCGTGTAAGCTCTTATGGTCAGTTGGGTCCTCTTTCTCCTGTAGAGTGTAAGCTCTTTTAGTCAGGGGGGTCCTCGCACTCTCTCATGTACAGCGTAAGCTGTTATGGTCAGGCGGAGTGCTCATTACAAAATGGCTCCAGTAGACAGAAACCAAGCATCTCCTTCTTTGATGGTAGCCATGGCTGTTTGCTGAGACCTATAAATTATCATTTGAACAAATAAAAGTGGGACCTTCAGACATTCATAAAATTGCCTCCAAAACTTACCAGTCTTCTGGAGTTTGCTATTTTTTTTCTTTTTCGTTTTTTTTCCTGTGATGTTAAGTATAGAGTCAAGTATGGCATGGAATTCTGCCACAAATGAACCTCAAACTAATTCCAATATGTCACTCACCTGCTACTAAAACCTTGTTAATGTGACATCAGTTTTGGAATTTTTTTTAAGAAGACACAGCCATATGTAAATGTCTGACCCTTCAGAATATTGATATAGTGGACAATAAATTAAACAATCACTTTATTAACATTTGTTGGAATACTTTCATGTGCAATGTAGATAGCTGAAAAGACATTGAATCTATTGGGGTGAAAAGTAGGATGTTAATGACTTCAACCTACACCTAATCATGCCCCAATGATATGGGTAATCTGCCAGCCAAGAAGTCATTGTCAAAAAGTATTATCAGATTAATATTTAAAAAGCTAACGTGAAAAATATAATGTTTTCCATCACATTTCCAAAACGAAGAATCTACATCTAAACCTCCAATTCTTCTATGAATTCATAAAAATTATTCTAATAAAAAAATACAAAAGTTACAATATCCAGAAACCCCTCATTGTTTTTCTTTTATGAAGCCCAAAATTTCCTAAAAAATAATTATTTTGAAATTTTTTAGATTAATTAACTCCTTCATAAAGAATTTGAAAGAATTGTAAGCGGACACAAGTAGGGGATTTTCTACTTTTTATCATTTTTAGGTTTGCTTTAAATTTCAGAAAAAAAATACATATTAAAATAATTAACATCATACATCAGGCGAGTATCTGGTGACTTTTATAGACTTTAAACCAAGCAAAGTATTTTCCCTTCATTTTGATAATTTATTTTTGTCAGAAATATGAAATATGTGGAAATTTTAATTTGAAGCTTGAAAATTGTTTTAAATATTAGATTTTGTTAGGAAAAAAATATTCTGTTTATTTCATTTAATTTCATCAAGATTTTCATCTAAATTTAAAGTTGAAATTAAAGTTGTGCATCTGTTTTTCATAGTTGACATCATTGTGGGACTCAAAGACAATGGGCTCAACTCAACGTTTGATGCAAAAAAAAAAAAAAACAGCAAATGCCACAAGACAAAGAAATAAAAATGACTTCAATAAATCGCAGATGATTAATCTGAGCTAGAGTTGGTGCCAATCGATTCACAATTTCCCCATTCCCTCGCCACGACAGTTGAGATCCGCCTCTGATCTGCTGACATCCGCCGCTCTTCTTCTGGTTACCCGTCCTGACGCCACTTCATCGATGTGGAATGACGCCCATGTGACTTGGTCAAGGCCGTTTATGCAAAAGAAGATGTCAGCAGGTAAAAGGTAAATCAAAACGAACACATCCTGCCCATGAACGGCAGCGCTTCCCAGGACTCGCATCCAAAGATGATATTTTGAATATTTTCTTTTTATTGCTTGATAGGAGGAGATACAACGCGTTTCGGATACAGTATAGATCCTTCTTCAGGTATCATGAAATCATAATATAATTCCTACTATGGAGGATACACGATCTACAGCCATATTAGTCTTCCATCAGGTGAGTGCATGAATTTGTGCACTCGTCAAAGACCATTATATATTGTTTTTACGCACTCAGGGCTCCACGTTTTGTCTGTTCTTCTCTCCCCTACAGGGTTTTTTTTTTTTTTTCGCATAGCAGGTAAACGGTGGCGTTCACTCTCCTGTGCAGCGGCCACAGACCAACATTGTGGCCAATGGAATGGGACGTGCAGCAAACTATAATCTGGGCCAACGGGTGCAATTCATGAAGGTTTTTTTGCCAGAATTGTGGCGTAAAACATCTTCAAATGCTGCAAATATTTTGCGCAACATGAAGTTGCGCAAAAATTTGAAAACTTTTGGCTTGTTTTGTCCAGTTTTAGACAACTCTGTCAAAGTGGGCACATCTGAGGTGGGACAGTCCGTGTCAAAGCCAACTAGACAGGGAATCCAACGTGGTCCACAAATGGAAACCTGAAAAAACCTAAAAATGAGAGAAATAAAACCAAGACACTGTCCCTCGTTCACCAATTTATTATAAGCAGAAGGTCCCACGCAGGTTCGGCGTAGTCCAAGCTTCCCCCAACGTCCCGCGATTCCATCATTCAAAGCCTATGGAGCCTCGTTCTAAGGCTCCATAACCATTGAGCAGCAGCCGCTCTCAGCAGTGGCAGAAACACTGGAAAGCTCGGTAAAACTCAGTTTATTTGTGTGTTTTTTCACATTTTAAAAAGTGGACGACTCCTTTAACCTAATTACCAGCTTTTTTGGAATTCTTAGATCAAAAAATATGTAACTATGTCCCAGTATGAGGTATCACTCAGAAGAGCCCCAGACCGTGCTGCTGAGGAGCCCTATCTGAGAAACATGGCTCTGACACAAAACAACTCACAAACAATTAATTTCAAGAGAAACAATTCACTCCAGAAACTTACCTAACCCTCCACATTATTGATTATGGCTGAATTCTCCGGACTGTTGACTCCTCCTTCTCATTCCTATCACTTGTGCTTCCAGGTGGGGAAAGTTATGACATCCTCCTCCTTATATCTTCGTCCTTATCTAGAAACTCATTACAAAATTTACTTCTAGGAAAATCCTTCGCAGCCATAAAGCATGACTTATTGGGATTCTCGGATTTGCTCTGTTGCCCCGATAACCTTCACCTTTTCTCTAGATTTCAAACATTCCATAAACGCTCAATAATAGCATGAAGGACAGCAACCCACCGTGCCTGTGGCCATTACCCCATTATTTTCATCTTCGGATGGGTTGCACATAAGACAGGAACAGATCTCCCAACATTTGAGTTTCTATTTAAAGGGGAGATTTGGGCTCAGCCTTCAGTCCATCCTGGAGCAACCACTAATATCCAGAACGCCCACTGTGGGGCAAATTTTTTACGGTTTGCCCCCATTGGAGGTTCTCAGTAATCTCTAGTGATAAGTTTCTCTTAAATGATGGTCCTTATACTTTCAGATGATGTGATCTCAATGGATAAAAAAATGCAATACAGGGAAATGTGCGATTTCTCTAAAGTGCCGGTGGACAAGATGGCTCCCACCTGTGTAACTTACACCACCTGTTATCTGTGTCTATCAGCAGGAACACTAAAGGGTTTACAGGAAGTGGAGGGGCGGGGCTCTATTTTCTACAGTAGTGGGTGGGCTTTTGTCTCTATACAGGAAGTATGGGTAGGTCTTTTTCTCTCTGGGGGAAGTGGCAGTCTGTAGTTTTCTCTCTGCTCCTCCTCTCATGTCTGACCAACTGCACACAGTGATTCCAAAACTTTAGCCGTTGGATAATAAACTTGAGCACTGCTGGAAAGGGAGTGAAAGGGAGTTCCTGCACCTATAGTACTGTCAGGATGCGGATTAATTAAAACCCTTTTGACTGAAAAACAGTTGATGACAATTTAAAATGCATGCAAAGGGGACAGTCCCTAGACCTATTAGGCTGGTCGTGAACTAAAAGTAGTTTTACCTTGTTGTAAAGGAAAAGGGTAGGAAGGCTAGGCTTTTTTATCAGTTCTGCATGAAAGGACAAGTTTAAAGGAGTTGTCTGGAATATAAATATATAATAAATATATATAAAAGGAAAACAAAATCTCGGCGAATAGAGAAGGCATTGCATCATCTTTCTGTCTTCCTGCAGATGCAACCACAAGAAAGGAACAAGAAGAATGTCCCTGACCACAGGAGAGGCCGGTGGAGCTGTAAAGGGTATTTATAGGGGGTTATAGGGTGGGAGACCCAAAAAGAGGGAAGGGGGAAGGTATGACTAGTTATAGGCCTATTTCTTACTTTTTTGGTCTGATGATCTCTACTTTATTCCACATTTTCTGTCCCACGTCACGGGAGAAATTGTTGTGGTTTACCGCTGCTCAAAGTTCCTCAAACTTAGAGGAAACTTTTCTACATCTATTTGAACTGTGAAAAGCAACATTAGTGTGATCACAGCACAAAAGAACATCATGACTGAGCCAGAGATCAGAGAGATGGTGAATGGTAAAGGAACACTTAGCTAATTTACTGAATTTTCATCTCCTGGTCCAGATGAATTACATCCTATGGTAAAGAGAGAGTTATCAGAGGAAATTGCAGTACCACTAGCCGAATCTTGAAAAATCCTGGAGAACAGAAAACAGCCAAAAGATTGAGGAAGAGCAAAATGTTGTCCCTATCTTCAAAAAAGGAAAGAAGTCGGAGCCAGGAAATTACAGGCCAGTGAGCCTTACTTCTATAACCATGAAAGATCTGTGAACAAATTATTAAACAGCATGTATGTAAGTACTTGGATAAGAATACAGTAATTAACCAGTGCCAGCATGGATTTGTAGCAAAGAAGTCATGCCAGATAATCTAATTTCCTTCTATGATTCTATCACTGACTGGGTAGATAAGGGAAATGCTGAAAATATAGTACATATCGACGTCAGCAAAGCATTTGATAAAGTATCTCATACTATCCTTATTGAAAAAATGAGAAAGTATGGATTGGCGAAGCTACGGTTAAGTGGATTCATAACTGGCTCAGTGATCGCACTCAAAGAGTGGTAGTAAATGGCTGCACATCCAATTGGAAGAGTGTTTCAAGTGGGGACCACAGGGCCTATCCTGGCCCCAGTTTCTATAAATGATCTAGATAAGGGAACTGAAGGTAAACTGACCAAATTTGCTGATGATGCAAAGCTAGGAGGGATAACTAACACTGGAGAAGACAGAGAATGGATTCAGAAGGATCTAGAGAAGCTTGAACAATGGGCAGTAACTAACTGAATAAATTTAACATGAAGAAATGCAAAATTCTATATCTGGGCAAGAAAACGAAAAAATTATATCTATAGAATGAGAGGAATAGAACTAAGCACAGCACATGTGAAAAAGACTTGGGTATACTAATAGTTCACAGACTGCACATGAGTCAACGTGTGATGCAGCAGCAAAAAGGCAAATACAATTCTAGGATGTATTAAGAGAAGCATAGAGGTTTGGTTCATGTGAAGTAGTGATCCCCCTCTACTCTCTTTGGTCAGACCTCATCTGTAATACTTTGTCCAGTTCTGGGCACCACATTTTAAAAAAGACATTGAAAAACTGTAGACAGTTCAAGGAGAGCTACCAGGATGTGAGCGGACTGCAAAGTATGTCCTACGAGGAATGGTTAAAGGATCTGTGAATGTTTAGCTTGTAAGAAAGAAAGTTAAGAGGAGACTTAGTAGCTGTCTACAAATATCTGAAGGGCTGTCACAGTGTACAGAGATCATTATTATTACCATTTGCACACGAGAAGCAATGGAATTAAGCGAAAGGAAAAAGATGCAGATTAAAATTAGAAAAAACTTTTTGACAGTGAGGGCGATCAATGAGTTGAACAGGCTGCCACGAGAGGTGGTGAGTTCTCCTTCAATGGAAGTCTTCAAACAGAAACTTAACAGACATCTGCCTGAGGTGGTTTAGTGAATCCTGCATTGAGCAGAGGGTGGGACACGAGGACCCTGGAGGTCATTTCCAACTCTAACGTTCTATGATTCTATGAAAATGACACAGGTAGAAGGAGGTTCGCAGTGCTGGAAAAAGGGGAGAAAAGTCAATATTGATCCATTAAAGGGTTATTCCAAATAGTTAGCAATACCTGTCCATTGGATAGGGATAATTTACTGATCGCTGCGCATGCTCAATCTCCACTCAGTTAGTTCATTGTCTATGGGACTGCCGAAGAAAGCCCGAGCACAGTGCTTTCGCTATTTCTAGCATTCCATAGATAAATAATGGAGTAGATGTTGCACATTAATATTATTATTAATAATAATAATAATATTTAATTTTATTTTTTTATTTAATTTCCTTTTTTTTACTTTTGCACATGTGCACCATCATTCTCCACTGAGTATTGAAAAAGAGTTTCCACAGACAGAGGTGACTGGGAAACCTTCAGGCAGCCCAATATGACGGTCTTTTTTTGCACGCTCTAAGCTGGTTTATGCCCAAACATCACAATCAAGTTGAATGTACAAAGAACCTGTGAAAACTAAACGTGCAAAATTTGTAATGAAACACAGTTGCAAAAAATTTTTTTTTGCTAAGAAAAAAAGCATTGTTTAACCAATACGGTAAACGCCATAAATTCAAAGGTTTTCATTCGCCACCGCTATACAAAATATCAATAAAAACCATCAGAATCTCATATTTATGCCAAAAATAGTATTAATAAAAACTAGTTTTCCACCAATATAAAAGCTCTATCAATATAAAAATGAAAATAGCAACAAAAAACTAATTTATTTATATTGGTTTTTTTCAACCAAAATATAAGAGCCCTGATGATTTGGCATCACCATAACCGCACTGATGTGGAAGGTCGTGTTACCAGGTAATTTCTACTGCACAATGAACACCGTAAAAAAAAAAAAAAATTGCATTTTTTTTTCAATTTTTCATCGCACTTGAATTTTTGTTCCCAATTTTTCATCACATTTTATGATGAAGTGAACGGCATTAATAAACCTACAACTCATCCGGCAATAAACAAACCCTCGTACGGCTGTGGCAAATAAAAAAGACGTGGCTCCTGGAAGAAGGGGCGAAAAAAAACAAAAGCACAAAAACTAAAAATGGCTCAGGAGTTAGAAGATTAAAGAGCCCAGAGACGCGACCGAGGATAGAAAGACAAGCAAAATCTTCTCCAAAGGAAAAGAATTTAATCTGCAGAAATCTGTGTTATGTTACGGTAGCGTGAGGAGTGCAGGTAAAAAAGGCAATACACCAGAACAGTTGGATTCTATAGATTGCAGTACCCTGACTAACCACCGCAACTAGAGGCAGCCGTGGAGCGTTTCCTACGTTGGTCCTAGACGCCTCGTCACAGCCTGAAAACTAACTACACCTAAAGATAAAATAGGAAAGCTATCTGCCCCGGAGCAGAACCCCAAAGATAATAGAAAGCCCCAAACATGTAATGGCGGTTAGACAAAGGAAACACAGACACAGAAAGAGAATAGTATGAGCAAACGTTGGGGCCCAACTACTAAATAGAAAAGGATAGGAAGGGTACTTACTGCAATCTCAGAAAACCCTGAAAAACACCAACTCTACTAATTTCAAATCACCTGAGATCACAACGTCCTCTACCACCTAAATTAGTTCTCTGGTGTAACAAAAACAAACAGCAGCCACTGAAAAAACTGGAAAAGCAAAAGTACAAAACTCAGTGGCTGGACTAAACTGAGAGGGCAAAAGCCCCCGGAGGGGACCCTGAAGGCCCCCACAGAAGTGCAGGACAAAATGCAAAAATATAGCAACAACACAAAATAAGAAATTGTCTTATCTGATAGCAGGAGATGCAGACACGACACGCAGGCTACAAGGGAAACTGGAAAGAAGGATTCAGACCAGAACAATTTGATCACCCGGCAACCCTGATGGGAAAATGATCCCTTTTATAAGACCAATCGTAACACCTGATTCCCAGTCCTCACAATCCTCACTAGTACCGTTGTAACCACCAGAGGGAGCCCCTTCTCAGAACTCATCTCAAAACCTTCACAACATACCCCCCCCTTAGGAGGGGTCACCGACCTATTTTAGCAACCAGGTCGGTCAGGATGAGTTCTATGATACGCCGGATAAGTCTCCTAGCATGGATGTCCCAAGCAAACACCCAAGAATTTTCTTCCTACCCTAACCTCTCCATTTAACCAAATACTGGAGTCTTCGTCTAGAAAAATCGAGAAACCAATTTTCTCAACCACAACTCCCGATTGCCTCAACCAAAAACAGGGTCAGGGGGCCAGCAGCAGGAACCACTGCTCAACAAACCTCTTCAACAAGGCTTGGGAACACGTTATGGATCTTAAATGTCCCTGGAAGAACAAACAAAAAAAAAACAGGGTTAATAATCTCCTGATCTTATAAGGCCAATGAACCTAGGCTTAAATTTTGGAGAGCTACTCTATAGGAATATCTTTGAGGACAACCAGACCAAGTCCCCCACTTTAAAAACCCAGGAACCAAACAGTCCTATGCGGTTAGCAAAACCCCTGGACCTTCTCCTGAGAGAGGGACAACCCTCCACTTTCCCGGTCCCAAAACTCTGCATACCTCAACAACAGATCAACACCTGGCAGACAAACCCCCCTGTCCTGAGAAAATCGAGGTAAAACCCCCAAAATTTTACAGAAAAAGGGGGAAAAATAAAAAAGGGGAAGCTACCCTATTATTAAGGGGAAAAAACTCACCCCAAAGGGGAAAAAAGGGAGACCCAGCTCCTGATCCCCGCCCAAAAACCAAAACCCCCCCCAGGGCCATTGGTCTGAGGATAAAAATGCCGAGGGAAAAATAAATTTTTTAAAACCCCAAATTTAAAAAAAAAAGTCCCCAAAATCGGAAACAAACGGGACTCCCTTGCAACCAATGTTCTCGGGAAATGCCGTGTAAAAAAACCACGTGCTGAAGGAAAAACGGCCCCAAAATTTAGAGGGGGAAAAGGGAATTTAGGAAAATGGCAAATGTATTTTTTGGGAAAAAAAAACCATAAAAAATTACCCAGAGGGGGGTCTTCTCTGAAAACAGGAAGATGGGAAATGAAATCCATAGAGATAGGGGCCCAAAGCTCTTGGGCACAGGCAATGGCACAAAAAACCACAAGCAAAGGGCAAGGTTTGGACGAAGCAATCCCCCAGGACTGCAAAATTTTCCCTGACACGCGAGACAAGGAGGCCCCAAAAAAGGGACCGACAACCCCAAGTCTCTGGTCCCAAAAAATTTCCCGGGGCCCCCCAGCCGGGGGGAAAAAAATTGAATCTCAACATCCCCCCTTTTTTTTTTTTTGGTCCGGGACAAAAAATTTTTCCCAAACGGGGCACGGGGGGGCCTATCCTCCTGACCCCCTCCAGAGAAAGGGCTCAAAATGGGGGGAGGGGGAAAGAACTAAAACCCTCCTTAAAAAAAACAGAGGGTCAATAGTCGGGAAAACCCCAAAAGGGAAAATCCTCGAAGGGAAATCCCCCTTTAAAAAATTCCCTTAGTCCCCGGGGAAAAAAAAACCAAAAATTAAAAGGGTTTTAAAAAAGGCCCACCGGGCCCCGGCTAGGATTTATCGTTGGCAGATTCCAATAGACCAATTCTTATGGTCCGAAGGACCACCACCGATGTTTGGCTCCCCCCTTTCCAAAAGTCTCCACTCTAAAAAACCCCACTTCAGGCCAAAACTCCATACCCCCCTTAAAAAAATTACGTTTTTTAGGGGAAAATTTTCGAGAGAAAAAGGCACAAGGGGGTTTTTTTTTTGAGGCTCTGGGGGTTTTTTTTGGGGCAAAAAGGGACCTGCCCCAATTTCAAGCATCAAAACCCCACCCGAAATTTGGGAAGAAACCCCAGGGGCCGTAGACAGGACAGAAAATCTCTGCTTAAGTTCCGAAAGCAGAGACTGCCTCGGGGGGCCAATTCACCAATCAAAAACCCCTTTTTGGTCAAATCAGTTAATGGTTTAACAATAAAAAGAAAAATTACCAATAAATTTACGAAAAAAATTTGGAAAAAACCCCAAAAAAACTTCCCGAAGAGCCCCTTTTAAAAAGTGGGGGGGACCCAAAACACAGAGGGGCCCGAAAACCTTTTTACCGGGTCCTTTCCCAAAAAAAAGGGGGGGCAAAATGAATTTCCCAAAAATGAGATCTTCTGTACCCAAAAAAAACCTTTGATTTCCCTTTTACAACAGAGCTTTTCCCTCTCCAAAATCGGGAAAACCCGTTCGGGGGATGTTTCACATAAGCCCCCGTCCCTTAAAAAAAACAAAATTTTCACCAAAAAACAATCAGAAACTTTTTCCCCAAAATCCCTGAAAATGCATTTATGAAGGACTGGGGAAAACCCCGGGAAAGGGGGATTTGTGGGGCCCAAAGGATCACCAGGTTTCCAAATGCCCTTTAGGGGGAATTTTTTCCGTCTTCCATTCATCCCCGTGCTTTAAAAAGAATAATTATAAAACCCCCCCCAGGGCAAAAATTTGGGGGAAACCCAAATAGCGTTTTTTAAACCCCGGAAAACAGGTCAAAATCAAAGGGGGCCCGGGGGGTTTTTTTTTTCACATTTAAAATTTTTCAAGAGACATAATTTAATACACGGCCCTTTTAATGAACCATCTTTTTTGGGGCCCCCAAAAAAAAAACCGGGACCTAAGGGGAAGAGGAGGTCATATGAAACCTTTTCCCAAAAATTTCCTTTTTTTTTAAGACCCCTAGCTCATGTTTAGGTTTCAGACAAGTTAAAAAAAAAGGGGGGCCCCTTTGGGAATTTTTCTACCTGGGGGAAAATTTAATAGCGCAGTCATAGCTCCTATGGGGAGGTAAGGGTGCAGAATTTTTTTTTTTGCTAAACACACAAAAAAACAAACAAAAGTCAGGAAAATCCTCAAACCGGGGGGGGGAGAAAAAACAGGATGTTTTGGGATTAACACATTTGGGGGGGGCCCCCAATGGTTTCAACAAAAGATTTCCCCCTCCAAAAAAAATTATAACTGAAAACCCAAGGGGGAAAACCCGCACGAAATGTCATGCAAATTTTTAAAAAAAACCCCAAAAAATTTTTTGCCTCCTGGGATCGGTTCAACCCTCATTATCACCCCGATAAAAACTGGGGTTTTTTTCCGCCAAAAAGGGGGGGAAAAAATCCCCAAAGGAAAAAAAAAAAACTTTTGTAGGGGATCAAGGGAAACCCCCCCAACGTTTTTTTAAAAACATAACCATCAGGGGGTTTTAAAAATGCTCCAAATCAACGAAAGCCTGAGCAAAAAAAGGCAAGAGCATACAAGTGACAGTTTTAAAAAAACTTTGTCCCCAACACACCCAAGACAACGAGCGTGC
>JARQOD010000004.1:571646947-571702232 GCA_033576555.1 Oophaga sylvatica | reverse complement strand
CTGTGCTCCACAGGATGGCCGGTCACCACTGCTGTGCTCCACAGGATGACCGATCACCACTGCTGTGCTCCACAGGATGACCAGTCACCACTGCTGTGCTCCACAGATGGCCGGTCACCACTGCTGTGCTCCACAAGATGGCCGGTCACCACTGCTGTACTCCACAGGATGACCGGTCACCACTGCTGTGCTCCACAGGATGACCGGTCACCACCGCTGTGCTCCACAGGATGGCCGGTCACCACTGCTGTGCTGCACAGGATGGCCGGTCACCCCCGCTGTGCTCCACAGGATGGCCGGTCACCACTGCTGTGCTCCACAGGATGGCCGGTCACCACTGCTGTGCTGCACAGGATGGCCGGTCACCCCCGCTGTGCTCCACAGGATGGCCGGTCACCACTGCTGTGCTCCACAGGATGGCCGGTCACCACTGCTGTGCTCCACAGGATGGCCGGTCACCACTGCTGTGCTGCACAGGATGGCCGGTCACCCCCCCTGTGCTCCACAGGATGGCCGGTCACCACTGCTGTGCTCCATATGATGGCTGGTCACCACTGCTGTGCTCCACAGGATGGCCGGTCACCACTGCTGTGCTCCACAGGATGGCCGGTCACCACTGCTGTGCTCCACATTATTTGCAGGTCACCTCTGCTGTGCTCCACAGGATGGCCGGTCACTACTGCTGTGCTCCACAGGATGGCCTGTCACCACTGCTGTGCTCCACAGGATGGCCGGTCACCACTGCTGTGCTCCACAGGATGGCTGGTCACTGCTGTGCTCCACAGGATGGCCGGTCACCACTGCTGTGCTCCACAGGATGGCCGGTCACCACTGCTGTGCTCCACAGGATGGCAGGTCACCACTGCTGTGCTCCACAGGATGGCAGGTCACCACTGCTGTGCTCCACAGGATGGCTGGTCACCACTGCTGTGCTCCACAGGATGGCCGGTCACCACTGCCTCACATGGCCTTCCCATATACAGCATGAACCCCACACAGCCTCCCTATATACGGCGTGAGCCCCACATGGCCTCCATATATGCAGCATGAGCCTCACATGGCCTCCCCATATACAGCATGAGCCCCACACAGCCTCACCCATTTACAGCATGAGCCCCACACAGCCTCCCTATATATGGCTTGAGACCCACGTGGCCTCCCTATATACAGCATGAGCCCCACACAGCCTCCCTATATATGGTGTGAGCCCCCACATGGACTCCCTATATACAGCATGAGCCCCACACAGCCTCCCTATATACGGTGTGAGCCCCCACATGGCCTCCATATATACAGCATGAGCCCCACACAGCCTCCATATACAGCATGAGCCCCACATGGCCTCCCTATATACGATGAGAGCACCACATAGCCTACCCATGTCCGGCATGGGCACCATAGTACGACTCCTCCTGTCCTGTATATCTACACTGCTCAGTACCACTCTTCTTGTCCTATATATACCATTATGCTTAAAAGTTGACATACCCCGGCAGAATTTTTGCTTTCTTGGCCTTTTTTCAGAGAATATAAATGATAACACCAAAACTTTTTCTCCGCTCATGGTTAGTGGTCGGGTGAAGCCATTTATTGTCACTACTGTGTTTTCTCTTTTTAAATCATAATGATAACCCAAAACATCCAAATGACCCTGATCAAAAGTTCACATACACTGGTGATTTTGGCCTGATAACATGCACAGAAGTTGACACGTTCAAACTGTGATTAATAAATGGATAATCTGGGGCTGTGTAAAATCAAAACCGCTGTCAGGTAGACCAACGAAGATTCTGTCCACAACTGCCAGGAAAATTGTTCGGGAATCGGGATGCAAAGTAAAACTCGCAAATAACATCAGCTGAAATACTGGACTCTCTGAAATCTAGCGGTGTGGCTGTTTCAAGATGCACAATAAGGAGACACTTGAAGAAAAATGGGCTGCATGGTCGAGTCACCAGAACAAAGCCAAATGACCCTGATCAAAAGTTCACATACCCCATTTATTAATACGGTGTATTGCCCCTCTAACATCAATGACAGTTTGAAGTCCTTTGTGGTAGTTGTGGATGAGGTTCTTTATTTTCTCAGATGGTGAAAGCTGCCCACTCTTCTTGTCAAAAAGCCTCCAGTTCCTGTAAATTTCCTGGGCTGTCTGCATGAACTGCGCGCTTGAGATCTCCCCAGAGTGACTCAGTGATATTGCGGTCAGGAGACTGAGATGGCCACTCCATAACCTTCACTTTGTTCTGCTGTAGCCATAGACAGGTCGACTTGGCCTTGTGTTTTGGATCGTTGTCATGTTGAAATGTCCAAGTACGTCCCATGTGTAGCTTCCGGGCTGATTAATGCAAATTTGCCTCCAGTATTGCTGATAACGTGCTGCACTCATCTTTCCTTCAACTTTGACCAAGTTTTCTGTGCCTTTGTATCTCACACATCCCCAAAACTTCAGCGATCCACCTCCGTGCTTTACAGTAGGAATGGTGTTCCTTTCATCATAGATCTTGTTGACCTTTCTCAAAATGTAACATTTTTGGTTCTGGCCAAGTTCAATTTTGGTCTCATCACTCCAAATTACCTTGTTCAAGAAGTTTCTAGGCTTGTCTCTGTGCTGTTTTGCATATTGTAGGTGAGATACTTTGTGGCATTTGTACAGTTATGGCTTTCTTCTGGTGACTCGACCATGCAGCCCATTTTTCTTCAACTGCCTCCTTATTGTGCATCTTGAAACAGCCACACCGCTACCGCTAGTTTTCAGAGTCCAGTATTTCAGCTGATGTTATTTGTGGGTTTTTCTTTGCATTGCGAACAATTTTCCTGGCAGTTGTGGATGACATTTTTGTTGGTCTACCTGACCGTGGTTTTGTTTTTACAGAGCCCCTGATTTTCCATTTGTTAATCACAGTGTGAACGCTGCTGACTGTCATTATCAATTCCTTGGATATCTTTTTGTATCCCTTTCCTGTTTTATACAGTTCAACTAACTTTTCCCGTAGATTCATTGACAATTCTTTTGCTTTCCCAATGACTGACAATCCAGAATCGTCAGTGGCTGGATGAAAGATGCAAGAGTCTGTCTGGATCCCAGAAATTCACTTAGCTTTAATGCACAGACTGATTACAAGCAAACAGGTCACAGGTGAGGATGTTACCTTTAGTAGCCAGTCAAACCCATTTGTGTCAACTTCTGTACATGTTATCAGGCCAAAATCACCAGGGTATGTAAACTTTTTATCAGTATCATTTGGATGTTTTGGGTTGTCATTATGATTTAACCCCTTAACGACCGCCGATACGCCTTTAACGGTGGTCATTAAGGGTACTTAAACCACAGCGCCGTTAATTAACGGCGCTGTGGAAAAAGTGAATAGCGCCCCCCAGAGGCGCATTTTCTCCAGGGTCTCGGCTACCAGGGGTAGCCGAGACCCCAGAGAACATGAATCGGGTCGGTTTTTACCGACACCGATGTTGCGATCGCCGCTATTAACCGTATAACGACGATCGCAACAAAAAACAAACAAACAATGTGCCATTTAATTTCTCTCTCCTCTGATGTCATCAGACATCAGAGGAGAGAGAAAAAGGGTCCCTGGGACCCCCACTGTGGCCCCCGAACCCTCCTTATGGCCCCAGGGCCCTCCAGTGTCCCCCGGTGCCGGCGCCATGCTTCAAAATGGCGGGCGCATGAGTGGTGCGCCCGCCGCGAGGTGACGGGGGGATGGGCGATTTTCTCTGGGGTCTCGGCTGCCTGGAGTAGCCGAGACCCAGAGAACATAATAGGGGCCCCCCCAGTCACCACTCTTTTGCGATCGCCATATAGCGGCGATCGCAAAAGAGAAATCACAGCCGTGATCCCTGCCTGTAAATTTCTCTCTCCTCTGATGTGATCGCACATCAGAGGGGAGAGAAATAGTGTCCCGGGACCCCCGATCTCACCCCCCCTGTACCTGCAGGGGTCCCGTGTCCTCCGATCCCCCCCTCTGTGTGGTCCGATCCTCCCCCTGGCCTCCGGTCCTCCCCCTGGCCTCCGTTCAGGCCGGCTTCTTCTTCCAGTAAAAAAAAAATGGCGGGCACATGCGCAGTGCGCCCGCCGAATCTGCCTGGCGGCAAATTCAAAAAAATATTCATTCAGTCTCTAAAAGTACATTTTGATCACTGTGATAAACTATCACAGTGATCAAAATAAAAAAAACAGTACATAAACCCCCCCTATATCACCCCCTTGGTTAGGTACATATAATAAAATAAAGAAATTTTATTTATTTTCATTTTTCCATTAGGGTTAGCATTAGGGTTAGGCTGGGTTCATACTGCGTTATTGCAGTCCGATAGACGGACTGCGTTACACCGCGGTATAACGCGGTGTAACGCAGTCCATTAACGCTGCCATTCACCGCCATTTGAGGGCGCATCGCGACGCATGCCGTAAAGCGACATGCGTTCGCAACGTGCCGTCATTCAGTGACGGAGCCTCAGATGTGGGCTGCAGCGTCTGGGCTCCGTCACCACTAGCGCAGATGAATCATCTGCTGATTCCTCTGCGCTAGCGGGTATAGCATAACGCGATCGCGTTATGCTATACCATTACCAGCCCGTAAACGCTATGTGTTGAACGGGCTGGTAAAACGCAATAAGAAGCTAGCCTTAGGATTAGGGTTATAAATTAGGGTTAGGGTTATAATTAGGGTTAGGTTTGGAATTAGGGTTAGGGTTACAATTAGAGTTAGAGTTAGAATTAGGGTTGGTATTAGGGTTAGGGTTGGGATTAGGGTTAGGGGTGTGTTGGAGTTAGGGTTGGAGCTAGAATTGAGGGGTTTCCACTATTTAGGCACATCAGGGGGTCTCCAAAAACACCGTGGCATTCAAAAAGTCAAATGGCGCTCCCTCCCTTCCGAGCCCTGCCGTGCGCCCAAACAGTGGTCCACCCCACATATGGGGTATCAGCGTGCTCAGGACAAATTGGACAACAACTTTTGTGGTCTAATTTCTCCTGTTACCCTTGGGAAAATAAAAAATTGGGGACTAAACGATCAGGTTTGTGGAAAAATATGATTTTTTATTTTCACGCCCGGGCGTTATAAACTTCTGTGAAGCACTTGGGGGTTCAACGTGCTCACCACACATCTAGATAAGTTCCTTAGGGGGTCTAGTTTCCAAAATGGGGTCACTTGTGGGGGGTTTCCACTGTTTAGACACATCAGGGCCTCTACAAACGCGACATGGCGTCCAGCCAATTCTGCGTTGAAAAAAGTCAAACGGCGCTCCTTCCCTTCCAAGCTCTGCCATGCACCCAAACAGTGGTTTACCCCCACATATGGGGTATCAGCATGCTCAGGACAAATTGCACAAAAACTTTTGGGGTCTTGTTACCCTTGGGAAAATAAAAATTGGGGTGAAAAGATCGTTTTTGTGGAAAAAATATGATTTTTTATTTTCACGGCTCTACGTTATAAACTTGTGTGAAGCACTTGGGGGTTCAAAGTGCTCACCACACATCTAGATAAGTTCCTTAAGGGGTCTAGTTTCCAAAATGGGGTCACTTGTTGGAGGTTTCCACTGTTTAGGCACATCAGGAGCTCTCTAAACGCGACATGGCGTCCAGCCAATTCTGCATTGAAAAAGTCAAACGGCGCTCCTTCCCTTGCGACCTCTGCCGTGCGCCCAAAAAGTGGTTTACCTCCACATATGGGGTATCGGCGTATTCAGGAGAAATTGCACAACAAATTTTGTGGTTCATTTTTTCTTTTAACACTTGTGAAAATATAAAAATTGGTTCCGAAGTAAAGCTTTTGCAAAAAAAGTTAAATGTTAATTTTTTCCTTCCACATTGCTTCAATTCCTGTGAAGCACGTAAAGGGTTAATAAACTTCTTGAATGTGGTTTTGAGCACCTTGAGGGGTGCAGTTTTTAGAATGGTGTCCATTTTGGGTATTTTCTATCATATAGACCCCTCAAAGTGACTTCAAATGTGAGGTGGTCCCTAAAAAAAAATGGTGTCGTAAAAATGAGAAATCGCTGGTCAACTTTTAACCCTTATAACTTCGTAACAAAAAAAAAATTTTGTTCCCAAAATTGTGCTGATGTAAAGTAGACATGTGCGAAATGTTATTTATTAAGAAATTTGTGTGACATATCTCTCTGGTTTCACGGCATAAAAATTGAAAATTTGAAAATTGCTAAATTTTCAACATTTTCGCCATATTTCCGTTTTTTTCATAAATAAGCGCAAGTCATATAATTTTTTTTTTACCACTAACGTGAAGTACAATGTGTCACGAAAAAACAGTCTCAGAATCAGCTGGATTCGTTAAAGCGTTCCAGAGTTATAACCTCATAAAGTGACAGTGGTCAGAATTGTAAAAATTGGCCCGGTCATTAAGCTGCAAAATGGCTCTGTCACTAAGGGTTAAAAAAAGAAAACACAGTAGTGACAGTAAATGGCTTCACCTTACCATTAACCATGAGTGGAGAAAAAGTTTTGGTGTTATCATTCATATTCTCTGAAAAAAGGCAAATAAAGCAAGATTCTGCTGGGGTATGTAAACTTTTGAGCACAACTGTATATACACACATGGTCAAAATTGTTGGACCCCTCGTTTAATGACAGAAAAACCCAAATGGTGACAGAAATAACTTGAATCTGACAAAAGTAATAATAAAAAATCTATGAAAATGAACAAATGAAAGTCAGACATTGCTTTTCAGCTTCCACACAATTTTAAAAAACATAAAACTCATGAAATCGGCCTGGACAGAAATGATGGTTCCTTAACTTAATATTTTCTTGCACAACCTTTTGAGGCAATCACTGCAGTCGAACGATTCCTGTAACTGTCAATGAGACTTCTGCGCCTCTCGACAGGTATTTTGGCCACTCCTCAAGATCAAACTGCTCCATTGTCTCGTGGTTGAAGGTTGCCTTTTCCAGACGACATGTTTCAGCTCTTTCCAAAGATGCTCAATAGGATTTAGGTCAGGACTCATAGAAGCCACTTCAGAATAGTCCAATGTTTTCCTCTTAGCTATTCTTGGGTGGTTTTAGCTGTGTGTTTTGGTCATTATCCTGTTGCAAGACCCATAACCTGTGACTGAGACCAAGCTTTCTGACACTGGGCAGCACATTTCTCTCTAGAATCCCTTGATAGTCTTGAGATTTCATTATACCCTGTACAGATTCTAGACACCCTGTGCCAGATGCAGCAAAGCAGCCCCAGAACATAACAGAGCCTCCTCCATGTTTCACAGTAGGGACAGTATTCTTTTCTTGATAAGCTTAATTTTTCCGTCTGTGAACATAGAGCTGATGTGCCTTTCCAAAAAGTTCCATTTTTGTCTCATCTGTCCATAGGACATTCTCCCAGAAGCTTTGTGGCTTGTCAACATGTAGTTTGGCAAATTCCAGTCTGGCTTTTTTATAATTTTTTCAACAATGGTGTCCTCCTTGATTGTCTCCCATGAAGTCCACTTTGGCTCATGCAACGACGGATGGTGCGATCTGACACTGATGTTCCTTGAGATTGAAGTTCACCTTTAATCTGTTTAGAAGTTTTTCCGGGCTCTTTTGTTACCATTCGTATTATCCGTCTCTTTGATTTGTCATCAATTTTCCTCCTGCGGCCACGTTCAGGGAGGTTGGCTACAGTCCCATGGAGCTTACATTTCTGAATAATATGTGCAACTGTAGTCACAGGAACATCAAGCTGCTTGGAGATGGTCTTATAACTTTTACCTGTAACATGTTTGTGTATAATTTTCTTTCTAATCTCCTGAGACAACTCTTTCCTTCACTTCCTCTGGTCCATGCTGAGTGTGATACACACCATGTCACCAAACAGCACAGTGAGTATCTGTAGCCTCTATACAGGCCACTCACTGATTCCAAGATTGTAGACACCTGTGATGATAATTAGTGGACACAGCGTGATTTAATATGTCCCTTTTGTCACATTATTTTCAGGGGTATCATCATTTCTCTGCAGACCTATTTCATGAGTTTTATTTTTTTACATTCTGTGGAAGCTGAAAAGCAATGTCTGACTTTCATTTGTTCATTATCACAGATTTTTGATGTATTATTACTTTTGTCAGATTCAAGTTATTTCTGTGACCATTGTGAGTTTTTCTGTCATTACACGAGGGGAACCAACAATTTTGACCACGTGTGTAGAGTGCAGATTTGTGTACACACTAAGTAGTGTGACCGCCCTCTAGAAATTAGATACAGAGGTGCAGCTCCGCACCAAGTACTGTACATGCAGGTCCAAAATAAACGCTGTGAAGTGGTCCACCTATTAGTGTCCGCTGCTCACAGTATATATATTACGGGGCTGTGTTTATCAATGCTTGTAGTATACTGTATTTCGTGGACTGAGGGAATTCTCCAAAGCCTAATAATATTTATTCAGGTCCAGCATTTTTGAGAATGACATGTTTTGGTTTTGACATTTTATGAGAAGCCACCACACGAGTGGTCTCATTAGGCTTTCTTCTTGGCACGGTATAGAACTCATGGTAGCTCTCACCTTTTCTTCTCCAGATAATCATTCATCCACATGTGCCAAACAGTCTGAAAGGACTTCATTGAAGATCCTGATTCAGGTGGCTCTAGAGGTCTTCTCTGGCTCCAGAAGTGATGTCTCCTCCAAAGTAAGAGGAGCCGCTGCAGCCAGTGATGTGAGAGTACAACATGGGTATCATGTGTTATTTATTGAAGTTCATTTCTCACATTTAATGAAAACTACTCAGAAAAGACTTTCATAATCTGCAGACATTTTGTCATGTATAATGCATCCAACCAACACTGAGCATGTTCCCTTCACAGCGGCCAGACCTCACTTCCTGGATCAAGTTGTGGTAAAGATCTTGTGAAGTCTGAGGTTGTGACACAAGTGTAGAAAAAGTCTACAAGAGGAATAGCCTTCCTGAGCCAAGGACCAGCTCCATGTGAGAAGAAGATGGGGCGGACATTACTCGAGGTGCTGGTGAGGGCTTTGGAGAAACTAAAACACTCAAATTTTCAGAGATTTATAGATAAACTGAGTGTCTGGAAAATAAGAGAAGAATATAAAAATATTCCAGAAGACGTACTGAGTGGGAAAAATCCAGAAACTATTGCTCATCTGATTACTAAAAACTACAGGGATGCCTATGGCGCCGAGGTGACCCTAGCTGTTCTAGAAGACATAGATGAGAAGAAAGTCCGACAGGAACTCCAGAATGACCTGAGAGAAGGTAAGAAATCATAATATGGTTTATAGTGAAATAAAATAATGATTATATAAGTCTTCTCCTTGTTTATAACTAGGGGGGATGGGTGTGCACTACAGGTCATACACTGATGAGGGTGCTGGTGAATGTGGACCTGTATGGACCAACAACTAACGAGATATAGAATTCACCGCACACGCTATTGAATTATAATTTTGCAAAAGTGATAATTTATTGTGTTCCACAGTGTTGAATAAAGTGCCGTGTAAAATAACAAAAAGACACCCCTACATTCACATATACCCGACGTTTCGACTCGACATGAGTCTTAATCATGGGTACTAGAAGAAATGAAAAAGACAATAGGGTAAGTATTTACAACAAGGCAACAAAGGTATAAACAGAATAAAATAAAACACAATACATAGTATATACATTATATACAGGGATATGTACAAAAGGCTAATCAAAAGCATAGAAAAAATTACCAGAGATATGTTATATAGAAGGGTCTGTTAACGTAGTCTAGATGTATAAAATAAAATAAACTGAGTTTCTAGTAGCAAAAAATAAGTCTCTCATACTCCACAAGAGCAAACAAAAGGAAAAAAGGAAAAAAAAAAAAAAAAAAAGGAAAAAAAGGAAATACCTGAATGCTGGGTAATATGAAACATGGGCACTTGTTACAATAATGCAATTGGGGTAGTAGTAATGGAGTTCTGAAAACAATGGGACACATGGTACAGAATATATAGCAGCCTATCCCACTGATATTAGGTTGAAGACAAGTGCCAAGATTAGTTACCTGTATCAATAGTTTTGTATAAGTCTGATCGGAGGCTGGTTAATGAAGAAAGAAAGAAAGAAAAACCGTCATTAGACCCCCATACAGTGGAAGGAAAAGGTAGCTACATGGAAGTGATCATACTGAAGTAGTAGTAAAGCTGGATGTAATTACCTGTATCTAGATAAGTATCTGGATGGCGGCGCTCCCGCGCCCTGCCACGGCAGCTAAATGAGGCTGTGAGTGCAGTGGGGGGCTGCCCGGTTTATGTAGCAGCGGCGTGTATCGCCGGACCGGAAGTGCAAGGTCCCGGACCGGAAATAGCGTCTGCGGTAGTGTCTGTGACACTGCGCATGCGCAGTGATGCCAGGTATCGCCATTTTAGATAGTGGAAAGGGAACAGAGGGCGTCCATATAAGGGAATGATGTTGGTGATGTCAAGAGGATGAACAGAAGGGAGTAATTGGCTGGGAGATGAAAGGTAGAAGCAAGGAGAGAGGAGGCAAAAACGAGGGGAAGAGGGGAAGGGCAAGGTTGAGAATAAAGATAATGAGGAACGAATAAGAAGTAGAGAAAAATAAAAATAAAATGAAAATGAAAAATGAAAATAAAAATAAAAAATAAAAATAAGATGATGAAAAATAAAATGATAAAAATCATAAAAAATGATAAAAAATAAAAATAAGATGATGAAAAATAAAATGATAAAAATCATTTTATTTTTCATCATCTTATTTTTATTTTTTATTTTTTATTTTTATTTTCATTTTTCATTTTCATTTTATTTTTATTTTTCTCTACTTCTTATTCGTTCCTCATTATCTTTATTCTCAACCTTGCCCTTCCCCTCTTCCCCTCGTTTTTGCCTCCTCTCTCCTTGCTTCTACCTTTCATCTCCCAGCCAATTACTCCCTTCTGTTCATCCTCTTGACATCACCAACATCATTCCCTTATATGGACGCCCTCTGTTCCCTTTCCACTATCTAAAATGGCGATACCTGGCATCACTGCGCATGCGCAGTGTCACAGAGACTACCGCAGACGTTATTTCCGGTCCGGGACCTTGCACTTCCGGTCCGGCGATACACGCCGCTGCTACATAAACCGGGCAGTCCCCCACTGCACTCACAGCCTCATTTAGCTGCCGTGGCAGGGCGCGGGAGCGCCGCCATCCAGATACTTATCTAGATACAGGTAATTACATCCAGCTTTACTACTACTTCAGTATGATCACTTCCATGTAGCTACCTTTTCCTTCCACTGTATGGGGGTCTAATGACGGTTTTTCTTTCTTTCTTTCTTTCTTCATTAACCAGCCTCCGATCAGACTTATACAAAACTATTGATACAGGTAACTAATCTTGGCACTTGTCTTCAACCTAATATCAGTGGGATAGGCTGCTATATATTCTGTACCATGTGTCCCATTTTTTTCAGAACTCCATTACTACTACCCATTGCATTATTGTAACAGGTGCCCAAATTGCTTATTGTGACAAGTGCCCATGTTTCATATTACCCAGCATTCAGGTGTTTCCTTTTTTTCCTTTTTTTTTTTTTTTTTTCCTTTTTTCCTTTTGTTTGCTCTTGTGGAGTATGAGAGACTTATTTTTTGCTACTAGAAACTCAGTTTATTTTATTTTATACATCTAGACTACGTTAACAGACCCTTCTATATAACATATCTCTGGTAATTTTTTCTATGCTTTTGATTAGCCTTTTGTACATATCCCTGTATATAATGTATATACTATGTATTGTGTTTTATTTTATTCTGTTTATACCTTTGTTGCCTTGTTGTAAATACTTACCCTATTGTCTTTTTCATTTCTTCTAGTACCCATGATTAAGACTCATGTCGAGTCGAAACGTCGGGTATATGTGAATGTAGGGGTGTCTTTCTCCTTGTTTATAGCAGGGAAGACAAGAAGCCTGACTCCTCTTCTAGTATCTCAGGCACAAGGGCACCTATATCTGGGGCTCCAAGAAAAGGATGTGAAGTCATCTAAGGATGCCACCATCCCCCCCACTTCTGTCAAATGAAATGAGGATGTAAGATCTTACAGAAGTGTAGATGAAGGTGGCCTAAGCTCTAAGTCTCACCAAACGATGGGCACCATTGATGGCAGCATCCTGCACAAGATGTCACGTTCTCTATGCCAATAGACACCTTTAGAAAGTAACGCACTACACAGAGGTATACAAATTCTATCAGAGCTCAAAATTTCACCCCCCACCTCCACTGTCATCCCAGAGAACCAGCATTGGTGAGGTGGCACAATGGAGAAGTGAGGCAATCTGAAGGAGCAAAGCAGTCAGCTGCCCCTTAGTCATCTCTTCACCAGGGCCGGTTTTAGGCATAGTGGGGCCCTATCCAAAGTTTAAAATGGGGCCCCAAATGCTAACATTGCACCATCACACAGAAGCATTTCGATTGTATTTACGTGCGCTGAGTTCAGGCCGCTAAATGAGTGATCAACAATATTGAAATCGTTCAACACTTGTTTCCGGCCTCTTTCCACAGTCTGAGGAATAATGATGGGAACTGAACAATTACTATTAGATCAGTCTGTCCCCACACAGTATCATGTTATCAGCAGCACATCTACAGTTTACACCCCACAGTCCTCCATATAATATAATGCACTCCCCATAGTCCTCCATATAGTATAATATACTCAGTCCTCCATATATTAAAATACACTGCTCAGTCCTCCATATAGCATAATACACTTCTCTGTCCTCCATATAGTATAATACACTCCCCATAGTCCTCCATATAGTATAATATACTCAGTCCTCCATATATTAAAATACACTGCTCAGTCCTCCATATAGCATAATACACTTCTCTGTCCTCCATATAGTATAATACACCCCTCAGTCCTCCATATAGTATAATACACTCCCCATAGTCCTCCATATAGTATAATATACTCAGTCCTCCATATATTAAAATACACTGCTCAGTCCTCCATATAGCATAATACACTTCTCTGTCCTCCATATAGTATAATACACTCCCCATAGTCCTCCATATAGTATAATATACTCAGTCCTCCATATATTAAAATACACTGCTCAGTCCTCCATATAGCATAATACACTTCTCTGTCCTCCATATAGTATAATACACTCCTCAAAGTCCTCCATATATTAAAATATACTGCTCAGTCCTCCATATAGTATAATACACTCCTTAGTCCTCCATACAGTATAATACATTCCTCAGTCTTCCATATAGTATAATACACTGCTCAATCCTCCATATAGTATAATACACTCCTCATAGTGCTCCATATAGTATAATACACCGCCAGTCATCCATGTAGTACAATTCATTTCCCATAGTATAATGCACCCCATAGTTCTTCACATAGTATAATGCATTCCCCATAGTCCTCGATACAGTATAATGCAGCCCACATATAGTATAATGCAGCCACCCCATAAAGCATAATGTAGCCACCCCAAAGTATAATGCAGCCCCGCCATACAATATAATGTAACTCCCCCATAGAATATAATGCAGGCCCCCTCTTATAGTATAATGCAGCCATCCCTTAGAGCATAATGCAGCCACCCCATAGAATATAATGCAGCCCCTCCATAGAATATATGGCAGCCCCCTTATAGATGATAATGCAGCCCCCCATAGAATATAATGCAGCCCCTTATATAATATAATGTAGCCCCTCCATAGAATACAACGTAGCCCCTCATAAAGTATACTGAAGCCCCCATACAATATAATCTACCACCCATAGAATATAATGCAGCCCACCATAGAATACAATGTAGCCCCCTCATATAGTATAATGCAGCCCTAATAGACTATAACGTAGCCTCCTCATAAAGTATAATGAAGCCCACATACAATATAATCTAGCCACCCATAGAATATAATGCAGCCCCCATAGAATACAATGTAGCCTCCTCATATAGTATAATGTAGTCCCCTCATAGAGTATGATGCAATCACCCCCCATTGAATATAATAAATATAATACAGCCCCCTCCATAGATTATTATGTAGCCCCGAATACAATATAATACAGCCCACCTCCCCATAGAATATAATGTAGCCTCCTATATTATATAACACAGCCCCCCCCTATAAAATATAATGTCAGGAGTCGAACCCAGTACCTCTTGTCCACGGGCCAGCAGCTCTACCATCTGAGCTATTCTGCTGGCTGCAAAGTTCCTTGCTGAACCCAGATACCATTGACTGTTCTTCCTGATTGGCTACACCTAGTGCTCTCTTGATTGGGCCTCTGATTGCCAATTACACACCCTATATAAACCTGGCCCTGTGGGTGTGTCATTGCGAGATTATTGAGCTCCAAGCCTTTAGTCAAGCGTTTCCTGCTGATCCATTGCTACAAACACTGCTCTCCTGTGAACTGACCTCGGCCTGCCTTCTGACTACGCTCTCCGCCTGATCCATTGCTACAAACACTGCTCTCCTGTGAACCGACCTCGGCCTGCCTTCTGACTACGCTCTCCGCCTGATCCATTGCTACAAACACTGCTCTCCTGTGAACCGACCTCGGCTGCCTTCTGACTACGCTCTCCGCCTGATCCATTGCTACAAACACTGCTCTCCTGTGAACCGACCTCGGCCTGCCTTCTGACTACGCTCTCCGCCTGATCCATTGCTACAAACACTGCTCTCCTGTGTACCGACCTCGGCTGCCTTCTGACTACGCTCTCCGCCTGATCCATTGCTACAAACACTGCCTTTCCTGTGTACCGACCTCCGGCTGCCACTGACTACGTTATTTGCCTGCTTCCCTGCTACAAACGCTGCTCTCCTGTGTACCGACCTCCGGCTGCCACCTGACTACGCTACCTGCCTCTGCTTTCCCTAGTGTTTGCAGTAACATCGGCTCCAACCCAGACGGGATCTTGACAGAATAATCTCGCGCCAAAATGGAGTCCGCTGTGAACACCCTGAGGCGGCAAGTTACGGAGCTTCAAAGTTTTTGTACTGACTCTCAAGGAAAATATGCCAAGTTACAAACTGATTTCACGGCGATACAACAGGAAGTAATTGAGCTACAAAAATAACTACTGGACGTGCGCAATTCAGGGTCCGAATCAAACGCGCGGCTGCCGCTGTCTGCAAAGTTCAGTGGGGATCGCAAGCAGTACCGAGGATTCCTCAATCAATGCCGCATATACTTCCAGATGCAACCTGCTCCCTTTACCAGTGAGAGGAAGAAAGTTTTTTTCATGATAAATCTCCTGACGGATGAAGCTCTTGCTTGGGCTTCACCTTATGTAGAAAAGGACTATGCCCTCCTTAATGACCTGGAAGCTTTCATCGCAGCTATGAATCAAGTTTTTGATGACCCAAACCGCTGTGCCACAGCAGAAACCAAATTACATAATTTGCGCCAAGGACGTCGCTCTGTTGCGGAATATACATCGGAGTTCCGTCGCTGGGTGGCCGACACCACCTGGAATCCAGCGGCCCAGAGAAGTCAATTTCGACGAGGGTTATCAGAACCAGTGAAAGACGAGCTTGCCAGGGTTGAGACCCCTGACCAGTTGGAGGACTTTATTCAACTATGTATCCGGATTGACCAGAGACTTACTGAAAGGAGAAAGGAGAGACTGCGAGCACTTGGGAATAGCCCTGGCTTCTCATTTTCAGCATCAGACCACCAAGAAAAGACGCAAGTTGTGTCTGAACCGATGCAGATCGACGTCATCCGAAGACCACTCTCTGCACAGGAGAAGGAGAGGCGACGTGCAGAACATCTCTGCCTCTATTGTGGGGACCCTGGACACTATGCCATCAACTGTCCTAACAAAAGGACTATAGCCTTTACCAACAACAGGTCTGCCAGCAATACGGACCTTTCTCAGCAGTCGGATTCCATCTTGCAGACTATCTCATCAGTAACGCCAGAAATAGACAAAATACATACCACATCATCTCATTTTGTAATCCCCATTCAGGTTGTAATGGGCACCCAAAAAATACAATGCTCTGCCCTGTTGGATTCGGGAGCAGGAGGAAATTTTATGGACTTAAAATTTACACGTGATAATGATATTTCCAGTAGGACCAAATCCACACCAATTGAAATGGAAACTGTGGATGGATCACCTTTGTCTTCTGGACCTGTCACGCATGAGACAATCGAACTGGAGATTTGTATCGACCCGGATCATCATGAAGCTGTCAGTTTCCACCTTATTTCATCTCCGAAATTTCCGGTTATTCTAGGGATCCCCTGGTTTTCAGTCCATAACCCTTCTATCAACTGGGCATCAAGGACCATCACCTTTCCATCTGACTACTGTAAGAATAATTGTCATAAGGAACCCCTGTTCTCCAACAAGTCCAAATCTCTGAGATTTCGCATGAGAAGGAAGAGAAACTACCACCTCAATATCAGCAGTTCTCTGATGTCTGCAGTAAGAAAAAAGCAGATCAATTACCTCCTCACCGTCCTTATGACTGTCCCATTGAATTGCTGCCAGGAGCAACCATTCCATTTGGACGGATTTACAATCTTTCCGAACCTGAATTGAAGGTATTAAGAAAGTTCCTGGATGAAAATTTAGAGAAAGGCTTTATTCGACCTTCCACATCTCCAGCTGGGGCACCCCTGTTCTTTGTTGAAAAGAAAGACTCCACTCTGCGGCCATGTATTGACTACAGAGAGATGAATAATATCACTGTCAAGAATCGCTACCCGCTACCCTTGATTCCTGAACTATTTGAGAGACTCCGTTCTGCGAAAATCTTTACGAAGCTGGATCTTAGAGGGGCTTACAACCTCATACGGATTCGCCCAGGAGATGAGTGGAAGACCGCCTTCAGAATGAGATATGGACATTTTGAATCTCTTGTTATGACCTTTGGCCTTAGCAATGCCCCAGCCACTTTCAACATTTTATTAATGATGTATTTCGAGATTTCTTGGACCAATTCGTTGTGGCTTATCTCGATGACATTCTTATATTTTCAGACACCTTGGAAGAGCATCGCAGGCACGTCCAGTTAGTCTTGGAACGACTACAGGAGAACCATCTCTACATTAAACTTGAAAAATGTGAGTTTGAACAAACCAGTATCCAATTTCTGGGATATATCATCTCCCCAGAAGGTCTGAGCATGGATCCCGGCAAAATCAATGCTGTAGTGGACTGGCCTGTTCCAAGAAATTTAAAAGACGTCCAGCGTTTCATAGGATTTGCAAATTTTTACCGAAAATTTATAAAGAACTTTTCACGGATCATGCTACCAATTACTACACTAACAAAAAAGACAAAAGCATTTTTCTGGTCTCCAGAGGCACAGGAGGCTTTTGACAAGTTGAAAACTCTTTTTACGTCTGCTCCATTGTTAGTACACCCAAATCCTGAATTGCCATTTACTGTCGAAGTGGACGCCTCGGACTCTGCAGTGGGAGCTATTCTGTCTCAGCGAGTTGGGGACAAGATGCAACTTCACCCATGTGCGTTTCTTTCCCACACCATGTCATCTGCAGAAAAGAACTACGACATTGGTAATAAAGAACTGTTAGCCATTAAAGTTGCCTTCTCCGAATGGAGACATCTTCTGGAAGGTGCCAATCACCCTGTGACTGTCCTCACGGACCACAAGAATCTTGAATTCCTCCGTACAGCAAAAAGATTGTCTGCAAGAGAAGCACGATGGGCCTTATTTTTCTCAAGATTCAATTTTATAATCTCTTACCGGCCTGGTTCAAGGAATGGCAAGGCTGACGCCCTGTCCAGGATGTGTTCGGAACCTCAGGAGAGGTCTAGTAATGATGATACAATTCTAGGCCCTAAAAATTTTTTGGGAATATTGCACTCTAGAGGACTAGGTAATAGAATTAAAGATGGATATCAAGAGGACTCTTTCCTTAACCATCCTTCGGAAGACGTCGATCTTTCATTCAAAGAGGGGTTTTGGATGCAGAAACACCAAATATATGTACCTGAATCTTCTCGCCTTGAAGTCCTCAAAAGTGTCCATGATTCTAAACTGGCAGGACATCCTGGAGTTGCAAAAACACAAGACTTACTACTTCGTTTCTTTTGGTGGCCTAATTGTAGGAAGGACGTGAGGAAATATGTTTCAACCTGTTTAACATGCGCACGAAACAAGACCCCACGATCGTCTCCTCTAGGACTCTTGCAACCACTCCCAGTTCCATCCAGGCCTTGGGGATCTATTTCCATGGATTTTATTGTGGAACTACCCCCTTCCAAACAGATGACCGTCATCCTTGTCATAGTGGACCGACTCACAAAAATGGCCCACTTTATTCCAACTGAAGGAATTCCTACTGCTGAAAAAACTGCAGAACTGATGATCAAAGAAGTATTCAGGTTACATGGAATTCCTGACAGCGTGGTGTCTGACAGAGGCATTCAGTTTACGTCAAAATTTTGGAAGAGTTTCTGTACAGCCTTGGGAGTCACGGTGAATCTTTCTACCGCTTTCCATCCTCAGTCCAATGGCCAGACGGAGAGAACGAACCAGACTTTGGAGCAATACCTCCGTTGCTTCATTTCCTATCTTCAGGATGACTGGGTGGACTATTTACCAACAGCAGAGTTTGCCTACAACAACTCCATACATAGCGCTACATCTCAAACCCCATTTTTTGCTAATTATGGAGTACATCCAGTATTTATCCCTAATCTGCCAGTGAACACTCCCATTCCTGCTGTTAATGACAGGCTTACAAAATTACAGGAATCCCAGAAGGAATTATCAGAGATATTGCTCAAGACCCAGGAAGAATATAAGGAAGCAGCAGATAAACATCGGAGAGTGCCCCCTGCTCTTCAGGTTGGAGACAAAGTTTGGCTGTCCACTAAAAACCTTAAGACACATGTGCCATCCTCCAAATTGGGTCAGAAATTCATTGGACCTTTTCAAATTTCTGCAAAAATTAACCAGGTTGCTTTTCGTTTAAAACTTCCCAACAATCTAAAGATTCATCCAGTGTTTCACATATCCTTGCTCAAACCCTTCTGTGAAAACCCGTTTCCAGGAAGAATTCAGCCACCTCCTCCACCAGAAAGGATCCGTGGTGAAGAAGAATACATTGTGGATAAGATTCTGGACTCCCGAAAATTCAGAGGTAAACTGCAGTATCTGGTGCAGTGGAAGGGTTACGGACCAGAGGAAAATTCATGGGAACCAAGGGACAACGTCCATGCTCCTAGACTAACAAGAGCCTTTCATCAAAGGTACCCGGATAAGCCAGCTCCTGAGATGTCCAGAGGCCATCCTGGAAGGAGGGGAGTACTGTCAGGAGTCGAACCCAGTACCTCTTGTCCACTGGCCAGCAGCTCTACCATCTGAGCTATTCTGCTGGCTGCAAAGTTCCTTGCTGAACCCAGATACCATTGACTGTTCTTCCTGATTGGCTACACTTAGTGCTCTCTTGATTGGGCCTCTGATTGCCAATTACACACCCTATATAAACCTGGCCCTGTGGGTGTGTCATTGCGAGATTATTGAGCTCCAAGCCTTTAGTCAAGCGTTTCCTGCTGATCCATTGCTACAAACACTGCTCTCCTGTGAACCGACCTCGGCCTGCCTTCTGACTACGCTCTCCGCCTGATCCATTGCTACAAACACTGCTCTCCTGTGAACCGACCTCGGCCTGCCTTCTGACTACGCTCTCCGCCTGATCCATTGCTACAAACACTGCTCTCCTGTGAACCGACCTCGGCTTGCCTTCTGACTACGCTCTCCGCCTGATCCATTGCTACAAACACTGCTCTCCTGTGAACCGACCTCGGCCTGCCTTCTGACTACGCTCTCCGCCTGATCCATTGCTACAAACACTGCTCTCCTGTGTACCGACCTCGGCCTGCCTTCTGACTACGCTCTCCGCCTGATCCATTGCTACAAACACTGCTCTCCTGTGTACCGACCTCCGGCTGCCATCTGACTTCGCTACCTGCCTCTGCTTCCCCTAGTGTTTGCAGTAACATCGGCTCCAACCCAGACGGAATCTTGACATATAATGTATAATGTACCCCCCATGGTATATAACACAGCCACATAGTATATAACACAGCCCACATAGTATATATTACAGCCCCACATGGTATACAGCACAGCACCACATGGTATACAGCACAGCACCACATAGTATACATCACAGCCCCCCTCCCACAGCACAGCACCATGGTATACAGCACAGCCCCACATGGTATACTGCACAGCCCCCCTCCAACAGCACAGCACCATGGTATACAGTACAGCCCCACATGGTATGCAGCACAGCCTCCCCTCCCCCAGCACAGCACCATGGTATAAATCACAGCCCCCCCAGCACCATGGTATACAGCACAGCCCCCCCAGCACAGTACCATGGTGTACAGCACAGCACCCCCCAGCACAGCACCATGGTATACAGCACAACCCCCCAGCACAGCACCATGGTATACAGCACAGCCCCCCCAGCACAGCACCATGGTTTACAGCACAGACCCCCCCAGCACAACACCATGGTATACAGCACAGACCCCCCCAGCACAGCACCATACACCATGGTATACAGCAGAGCTCCCCCCAGCACAACACTATGGTATACAGCACAGACCCCCACCCAGCACAGCACCATGGTATACAGCACAGACCACTCCCCCATCACAGCACCATGGTATACAGCACAGACCACTCCCCCATGACAGCACCATGTTGCATTAACAAAACAAAAAACCCCCATCACAGCACCATGGTATACAGCACAGACCACTCCCCCATGACAGCACCATGTTGCATTAAAAAAACAAAAAAACCACACTCCTCACCTCTCCTCATGCACGCACTGCTCCCGGCTGTCTCCTGGCTCAGCCTGCACTGCCTGGTACACAGTGAGTGCGCGATGACGTCATCGCGCACCCGCCATGTCAGAGGCAGAGTGGGAAATGATGGGAGAGGGAGCGTCAGCTGATGCTCTCTCCTCGATCATTGCTTTGAATTGTACCTGGGTCTATGACGCCGGTATAGTTCAATGCGGCGGGGGGGGAGTCGGCGTTGGGGGCAGGTGGTCCCCCCTGACCCAAGGGCCCATAGCGGCTGTGTGTTGTGCCGCTAGCTGGAGGCCCCTGGCTGACAGGTATCAGTATAATGGTGCCGACCTGACGCTGTCTGTAGTCACTGAACACAATCCTGCTGACAGATATCAGTGTAATCAGTATAACGGCACTGACCTGACACTGTGTGTAGTCACTGAGCACAATCCTGCTGACAGGTATCAGTGTAATCAGTATAACGGCGCCGACCTGACACTGTGTGTAGGTTACTGAGCACAATCCTGCTGACAGGTATCAGTATAATGATGCCGACCTGACATTGTCTGTAGTCAGTGCACAATCCTGCTGACAGATATTAGTGTAATCAGTATAACGGCGCTGACCTGACACTGCCTGTAGTCACTGAGCTCAATCCTGCTGACAGGTATCAGTGTAATCAGTATAATGGCGCTGACCTGACACTGTCTGTAGTCACTGAGCACAATCCTGCTGACAGGTATCAGTGTAATCAGTATAATGGCGCCGACCTGACACTGTCTGTAGGTTACTGTGCACAATCCTGCTGACAGATATCAGTGTAATCAGTATAACGGCGCCGACCTGACACTGTGTGTAGGTTACTGAGCACAATCCTGCTGACAGGTATCAGTATAATGGTGCCGACCTGACATTGTCTGTAGTCAGTGCACAATCCTGCTGACAGGTATCAGTGTAATCAGTATAACGGCGCCGATCTGACACTGCCTGTAGTCACTGAGCTCAATCCTGCTGACAGGTATCAGTGTAATCAGTATAACGGCGCCGACCTGACACTGTCTGTAGTCACTGAGCACAATCCTGCTGACAGGTATCAGTGTAATCAGTATAACGGCACCGGTCCTGCTGACAGGTATCAGTGTAATCAGTATAACGGCACCGACCTGACACTGTCTGTAGTCACTGAGCACAATCCTGCTGACAGGTATCAGTGTAATCAGTATAACAGCGCCGACCTGATGCTGTCTGTAGTCACTGAGCACAATCCTGCTGACAGATATCAGTGTAATCAGTATAACGGCACTGACCTGACGCTGTGTGTAGTCACTGAGCACAATCCTGCTGACAGGTATCAGTGTAATCAGTATAACGGCACTGACCTGACACTGTCTGTAGTCACTGAGCACAATCCTGCTGACAGGTATCAGTGTAATCAGTATAACGGCACTGACCTGACACTGTCTGTAGTCACTGAGGCTGAGCACAATCCTGCTGACAGGTATCAGTGTAATCAGTATAACAGCGCCGACCTGATGCTGTCTGTAGTCACTGAGCACAATCCTGCTGACAGGTATCAGTGTAATCAGTATAACAGCGCCGACCTGATGCTGTCTGTAGTCACTGAGCACAATCCTACTGACAGATATCAGTGTAATCAGTATAACGGCACTGACCTGACGCTGTCTGTAGTCACTGAGCACAATCCTGCTGACAGGTATCAGTGTAATCAGTATAACGGCACTGACCTGACACTGTGTGTAGTCACTGAGCACAATCCTGCTGACAGGTATCAGTGTAATCAGTATAATGCCTCCGACCTGACGCTGTCTGTAGGTTACTGCACACAATCCTTCTGACAGGTATCAGTATAATGGTGCCGACCTGACGCTGTCTGTAGTCACTGAGCACAATCCTGCTGACAGATATCAGTGTATTCAGTATAACGGCAATGACATGACGCTGTCTGTAGTCACTGAGCACAATCCTGCTGACAGGTATCAGTGTAATCAGTCTAACGGCGCCGACCTGACACTGTGTGTAGGTTACTGAGCACAATTCTGCTGAGAGGTATCAGTATAATGGTGCTGACCTGACACTGTCTGTAGTCACTGAGCACAATCCTGCTGACAGGTATCAGTGTAATCAGTATAACGGCACTGACCTGACGCTGTCTGTAGTCACTGAGCACAATCCTGCTGACAGGTATCAGTGTAATCAGTATAACGACACTGACCTGACACTGTGTGTAGTCACTGAGCACAATCCTGCTGACAGGTATCAGTGTAATCAGTATAATGCCGCCGACCTGACGCTGTCTGTAGGTTACTGCACACAATCCTGCTGACAGATATCAGTATAATGGTGCCGACCTGACGTTGTCTGTAGTCACTGAGCACAATCGTGCTGACAGATATCAGTGTAATCAGTATAACGACACTGACTGACACTGTCTGTAGTCACTGAGCACAATCCTGCTGACAGGTATCAGTGTAATCAGTATAACGGCACTGACCTGACACTGTGTGTAGTCACTGAGCACAATCCTGCTGACAGGTATCAGTGTAATCAGTATAACGTCTCCGACCTGACACTGTGTGTAGGTTACTGAGCACAATCCTGCTGACAGGTATCAGTATAATGGTGCCGACCTGACATTGTCTGTAGTCAGTGCACAATCCTGCTGACAGATATCAGTGTAATCAGTATAACGGCGCCGATCTGACACTACCTGTAGTCACTGAGCTCAATCCTGCTGACAGGTATCAGTGTAATCAGTATAACGGCGCCAACCTGACTCTGTCTGTAGTCACTGAGCACAATCCTGCTGACAGATATCAGTGTAATCAGTATAACGGCACTGACCTGACGCTGTCTGTAGTCACTGAGCACAATCCTGCTGACAGGTATCAGTGTAATCAGTTGTAAGCTTTTCAGGGGATATAGCTCTGGGATCGCCGTCCGGGTAGACGGAGTGGCACAGAAACAGTTCATTCAGACAGCAGTTCTGGTGTAAACTGGCCGCAACCAGCTTTATTAAAGTCCACAGCAAACAGAAGGTGATCAAAACCAAATCATAACCAGAAAATCTGAGCCGCTTCGGCTACTCACTACACACAGATAATGTCCCTCACTATCCGGGACCAGACTCTAACAGCCTGGGCCAAAACAACACATATGTTCAGCATTTACCAGCATGGAGTTTCACAGAGTCTCCTCTTTGTGTCTGAAGGCACCTTCAACGTCCAGACTTGAGAGAGCTCCCCTCCTATTCAGCAGCTACCAGCATGGATTTTCACAGAGACTACTCCTGTGTCCGGGGTACATCGAGCACCCAGACTGAGACAGCTCATACTCCTGGAGACTCCTTCTTGTGCCTGGACTCCTTGTCCAGACTAAGCGAGCTCTCTGTCTGTGTTCGCAGATACCTACTTCTGGTCTCCTAATTAACACCTGAGTGGTTTCAGGCCTGAGCTGCAAGTGTGTACTGAATGTAAGGTGTAGTGACCTTTCTCTACCACTAGGTCTACAAAGCCACACATTTCCCTTATACCAGTCAGCAAAGTACCTAGGTGAAATATACACCCCATTCAATACACATACTCTCACTGTCTCACACAGTATAACGGCACTGACCTGACACTGTGTAGTCACTGAGCACAATCCTGCTGACAGGTATCAGTGTAATCAGTATAATGGTGCCGACCTGACTCTGTCTGTAGTCATTGGGCTCAATCCTGCTGACAGGTATCAGTGTAATTAGTATAAACTGCGCCGACCTGACACTGTCTGTAGTCACTGAGCACAATGCTGCTGACAGGTATCAGTGTAATCAGTATAATGGTGCTGACCTGACACTGTTTGTAGGTTACTGCACACAATCCTGCTGACAGGTATCATACCCCCTGAGGAAGGAGCTGTGCTCCGAAACGCGCGTCGGGGTGGATCGGGGTCCTGTTCCACATACCTGGGCATACATCTGTTAAGGTATTCATTTGTTCCTGCTATGGCGTTATTTGAAATAGAGAAATATAATTATTGTTATACATCAGGATATTATGATATTTAATTGCAGTGAACTATTGGGCACTTGCATTTACATATAAGTGTATGTGTGAACATGACTTGATCCTTTGCTAGCATGCATATCATTGGTCTGAGTTGTTGTTTCCCCATTGATACCATTCACCTTTTCTGCTATCTTAATGTTGTTTAATAAAGTTGTTTTTATGGGACATTTTTGGCTGCTTTTGGTGCTCTTGTGTTTTTTGGCTAAGCTTTTTGCAGTTTTCCCATAGTCCTATTTACCATTTATACATAACATTGTCACTATTGCATTGAGGATATTGGTGATGTTGTCCTTTATTTTTCTGTTATCAGTGTAATCAGTATAATGGTGCTGACCTGACACTGTCTGTAGGTTACTGCACACAATCCTGCTGAAAGGTATCAGTGTAATCAGTATAATGGTGCTGACCTGACACTGTCTGTAGTCACTGAGCACAATCCTGCTGACAGGTATCAGTGTAATCAGTATAATGGTGTTGACCTGACACTGTCTGTAATCACTGAGCACAATCCTGCTGACAGGTATCAGTGTAATCAATATAATGGTGCTGACCTGACACTGTCTGTAATCACTGAGCACAATCCTGCTGACAGGTATCAGTGTAATCAGTATAATGGCACCGACCTGACACTGTCTGTAGTCACTGAGCACAATCCTGCTGACAGGTATCAGTGTAATCAGTATAATGGTGCCAACCTGACACTGTCTGTAGTCACTGAGCAGAATCCTGCTGACAGGTATCAGTGTAATCAGTATAATGGTGCCAACCTGACACTGTGTGTAGTCACTGAGCACAATCCTGCTGACAGGTATCAGTGTAATCAGTATAATGGTGCCAACCTGACACTGTCTGTAGTCACTGAGCAGAATCCTGCTGACAGGTATCAGTGTAATCAGTATAACGGCACCGACCTGACACTGTCTGTAGTCACTGAGCACAATCCTGCTGACAGGTATCAGTGTAATTAATACCAAATCCATAGGGGAAGGTGCCACCCATAGATAAGAAGTGAAAGAGAGAAGAAATTTTATAAAATATTTTGCTTTATTAAATATAATAATCAACAAATTCACAAAATAAAACATATACAAAAAAGGGTAAGGGAGACTCCAAAAGAGGAAAAGAGGGGAGAAATTGCAATGTGCCACCGTGATACACCACTAAGGCTAGAAATGATGACAAATGACAAATAAGCACAAATGACCTAAATATAGGAGCATAATGCTTCTATTGTTAAGATGAAATGTATTAACTAGCAGCAAGGACATGCCTTTCAATTAGAAAAGAATAATGATAGACGTGCCTATAAAGTATTTGTCATACACCCAGGTTTGCCAGAACAACATAAGCCACAATAGTCATGGTGGTGGGAATTAAATACACCTAAAAATGAGCCATGAATGGAACATGAGTGCCTAAATGAATCAGAGGTAAATATCCCACAACGTACCTAAATGCTGAAGTGTAGAGGCTGGCAATAGGGTGATGGAGATCAGGGGCAGAGGCAGCTCCCCGCGCCCGACGGGCACCGTTTCGTGAAGTCACTTCTTCCGGGGCGTGATGGGGCGGGAGCTGCCTCTGCCCCTGATCTCCATCACCCTATTGCCAGCCTCTACACTTCAGCATTTAGGTACGTTGTGGGATATTTACCTCTGATTCATTTAGGCACTCATGTTCCATTCATGGCTCATTTTTAGGTGTATTTAATTCCCACCACCATGACTATTGTGGCTTATGTTGTTCTGGCAAACCTGGGTGTATGACAAATACTTTATAGGCACGTCTATCATTATTCTTTTCTAATTGAAAGGCATGTCCTTGCTGCTAGTTAATACATTTCATCTTAACAATGGAAGCATTATGCTCCTATATTTAGGTCATTTGTGCTTATTTGTCATTTGTCATCATTTCTAGCCTTAGTGGTGTATCACAGTGGCACATTGCAATTTCCCCTCTTTTCCTCTTTTGGAGTCTCCCTTACCCTTTTTTGTATATGTTTTATTTGTGAATTTGTTGATTATTATATTTAATAAAGCAAATATTTTATAAAATTTCTTCTCTCTTTCACTTCTTATCTATGGGTGGCACCTTCCCCTATGGATTTGGTATTAATATGATTTCATGAAGTGTCCCTCGCCTGTTATATCGAGGACTATGGGAATAATAGGTATCAGTGTAATCAGTATAATGGTGCTGACCTGACACTGTCTGTAGTCACTGAGCACAATCCTGCTGACAGGTATCAGTGTAATCAGTATAATGGTGCTGACCTGACACTGTCTGTAGGTTACTGCACACAATCCTGCTGACAGGTATCAGTGTAATCAGTATAATGGTGCTGACCTGACACTGTCTGTAGGTTACTGCACACAATCCTGCTGACAGGTATCAGTGTAATCAGTATAATGGTGCTGACCTGACACTGTCTGTAGGTTACTGCACACAATCCTGCTGACAGGTATCAGTGTAATCAGTATAATGGTGCTGACCTGACACTGTCTGTAGGTTACTGCACACAATCCTGCTGACAGGTATCAGTGTAATCAGTATAATGGTGCTGACCTGACACTGTCTGTAGGTTACTGCACACAATCCTGCTGACAGGTATCAGTGTAATCAGTATAATGGTGCTGACCTGACACTGTCTGTAGGTTACTGCACACAATCCTGCTGACAGGTATCAGTGTAATCAGTATAATGGTGCTGACCTGACACTGTCTGTAGGTTACTGCACACATCCTGCTGACAGGTATCAGTGTTATCAGTTTTAATGGTGCTGACCTGACACTGTCTGTAGGTTACTGCACACAATCCTGCTGACAGGTATCAGTGTAATCAGTATAATGGTGCTGACCTGACACTGTCTGTAGGTTACTGCACACAATCCTGCTGACAGGTATCAGTGTAATCATTTATAATGGTGCTGACCTGACACTGTCTGTAGGTTACTGCACACAATCCTGCTGACAGGTATCAGTGTAATCAGTATATAATGGTGCTGACCTGACACTGTCTGTAGTCACTGAGCACAATCCTGCTGACAGGTATCAGTGTAATCAGTATAATGGTGCTGACCTGACACTGTCTGTAGGTTACTGCACACAATCCTCCCTGACAGGTATCAGTGTAATCAGTAATAATGGTGCTGACCTGACACTGTCTGTAGGTTACTGCACACAATCCTGCTGACAGGTATCAGTGTAATCAGTATAATGGTGGCTGACCTGACACTGTCTGTAGGTTACTGCACACAATCCTGCTGACAGGGGCACTTTAAGTCTCCACAATTGTGCGGGAACAGCTTAATGGTCATAATGTATCTGTATATTACTTTGCGGGAACCACTTCCCAAATATGGCCTAAGATTACGTAATATGGGAGGTGGGGTATAAAGAGAACCTGTCCCCATGTAAATGCAGTGCTAAATGCCGGCCTCGTGTTATTGAGTATGAGAAGCTGAGGACATTGATGTACAGTTTTGTAAGACAATATTCAGATTAATCTGTATAATTATTTAATGGTCTACTATTTCTGGGACTTTCTGATTGCGGCATATATTGGATTGTAAGAGGAGGCGGGCTTCCTGCCTCATTCCATCGGCACCTCTGTGATGCAGTTGTAGGGAGCCGATCATTTTCATGGCGGCTAGAGATCAAATAATCCCCTTCAGGTTTGCCAGCTATGGTGGCCTGTTAGACCTTGTACACCCAGATCTACTCCTTCTGCTGACCCCCAGAGCTATGCCTGCTCCCTGCACAACCTCCTAAGGTGCGTTTCCATTAGCCGGTGGTTACAAAATCCATGGTGAAGTTTTTGCACCAGGAGGTGCCGAGTTTTCTCTTTCTTTCTAGCCCGTTTCTCCATGTCCTGGTAGCCCACATTAACCCTCTGTGTGTAGAACAAATAACAGGCAGCCGGCTGGTGTCAGGTGCAGGACCTCACAGATTCTTGTAGACCAACGTGTGACTTTTCTGTCTTTATTCCTACAGTGGATATTTCAGGACATGGGCTTGGAACAATGATGTTTACAGGTAAGAAGATCATAGTCATCAAAATGTTCAGCTTTCTGTCTAATTCGGCACTGATATCGGCGATCACCAGTCACATATCATCAGGGTGGTGTATGTTTCTGAATGTCATCGTCACGCGTTTCCACACTTACAGTGACGCAGTTGTCACTCACATCTTGAGTATTGGATCATTCATCAGGAAATGTCCGTATTTTCCGTTAGATTCTGTTTTTAATTTATACTGAGACGTGCTCTGTGCCGCACGCGGTCGTGTGTTCTTAAGACAATTAGTGGTCACTGCAAGTTTCTAGATTTTTCTTTTTTATAGAGAGTAGAATTGATGTGAACATCCCAGTCCGACTTAAGTTCAGGCGGAATATTCTTACATGCATCTAGTATACAAAACATGGAGAGCACACAAGGTATGGAATGATGTGTCTTTCTTCCACATTTTTTCCTCGCTCTACAGACCGGGTACATTTTATAGAACACCTCGGACCAGGTCTCTTTACAACCATAGAGGAAGTTGATCCGGTCCTGTGTAGTCTCCGAGACCAAGACCTGCTGACCAGGAACAGTACTGTGATGTGATGAAGAAGACCACCTCCCGGGAGAAGATGGAAGAGCTGTGTTCCATTATCAGTCGCTGGGAGGACACTGGGAAGTGCGCCGCTTATACAGCGATCAAAAGTAACAATGAGTTTTTCTTTAAACGATTAGAAGAAGACTGGATGAGAAGAAGTCTTTTGGGTAAGTCTATAACATGGCCGCTTTATATTTCACCGTTAAGCTGATGATCTTTCCATACTTCAAAAATGCCCGGTGCCCCTTTCACACAGCGCTGAAGACTCAAGAGAGTTGATGGTGTCATGTGTGACTGTTGGTTTCCTAATAATGCCTGCAGTGATCACATCCCATGGTCGAGCTCAACCATTCATGACTATCCTAACAGTATAAAAGATGAGGTCCGGACAAGGAGCACCATTTTTATGCTCGTACAGTGTAGGGCTAGGAGGTAAGGTAAGATGTTGTACCACTGTTGAAGTAGATTGAAAATGGCAGTGATAGTCTCAGTCTGTGAAAACTAATCCAAAGATTCAAGTGATACCTAGAAAAGTGCTGGACCTGCATAGTCCGTGTGTCTGTGCATTTATTGATCTGATATATACAGTAGTTACACCATCTTAAAGAGAATCTATAAGAAGGTGTTAGCTATGTATGTAATATCACCGAGATGTACATCAGAGCCTCTGATTCCAGCAATGTGTCACTTATTGAGCTGTGTTTGTGCTTCTTCAAAAATCAGTGTTTTATCAGAATTATATTTTCACTAAAGGACCATTGCCCTGTTGCCTGCTGGTCCAACCATGCCCCCCACACTGCTTAGCAGATGTTTGACAGCTTACTATGTACATCGTCATTCAGGGGTGTGGGTGGGGTTACACAGGGTTCAACATGATGGTCCCTGCTAGATGTGCAGCGGAGAAAAACTGTGATTTTATCACAGCTGTCGTACCCCTGTAAACTAAATGATACATCCCTGGAATCAGGGTGATTAACAGCATTTTTTATTCTTCACATAGTACTATGTTCCTAAAAGAAAATGCTGAAAACAAGGCTTGTGTGTCTCAGAAAGTGTGCTTTCTGCAATGTGGGATACCCAAGATATATATGCGTGTGCATTCTAAAAGTTTCCTTTGTGCCCACTTTATTGTTTTTGATAGTCCAGTTTTGGACTTGTACAGTCAGGGCCCCAAAAGTTTTGAGAATGAAACAAAATTATATTTTCACATGATCTGCTGCCTTCTGGTTTTTATGTGTGTTTGACAGATGATTTTATCACAGACAGAAATATTAATAATTGTAAACATATGAGTAACAAAAGCTTTATTGACAGTTAGAATGAGTTAATGCAGCAAGTCAATATTTGCAGTGTTGACCCTTCTTCTTCAGGACCTCTGCAATTCTCCCTGGCATGCTCTCAATCAACTTCTGGACCAAATCCAGACTGATAGCAGTCCATTCTTGCACAATCAATGCTTTTATTTTGTCAGAATTTTTAGGTTTTTGCTTGTCCACCCGTCTCTGGATGATTGACCAACAGTTCTCAATGGGATTAAGATCTGGGGAGTTTCCAGGCCATGGACCCAAAAATCTCTATGTTTTTGTTCCCTGAGCCATTTAGTTATCACCTTTGCTTTATGGCAAGGTGCTCCATCATGCTGGAAAAGGCATTGTTGATCGCCAAACTGCTCTTGGGGGGTTTAGAGAAAGTTGCTCTTGGAGGACATTCTGGTACCATTCTTTATTCATGGCTGTGTTTTTAGGCAAGACTGTGAGAGAGCCGATTCCCTTGGTGAGAAGCAATCCCACACATGAATGGTTTCAGGAATGCTTAACAGTTGTCATGAGACAAGACTGGTGGTAGCGCTCACCTTGTCTTCTCCGAATGAGGCGTTTTCCTGATGTCCCAAACAATCGAAAAAGGGGATTCATCAGAGAAAATAACTTTACCCCAGTCCTCAGCAGTCCACTGCCTGTACCTTTTGCAAAATTTATCAGTCTGTCCATGATGTTTTTTCTGGAGAGAAGTGGCTTCTTTGCTGCCCTCCTTGAGACCCAGGCCTTGCTCCAAGAGTCTCCGCCTCACAGTGGGTGCAGATGCACTCACACCTGCCTGCTGCCATTCCTGAGCAAGCTCTGCACTGCTGGTAGCCCGATCCCACAGCTGAAACACTTTTAAGAGACGGTCCTGGCGCTTGCCTGGTCTTTCTTGGGTGCCCTGAAGCCTTTTTGGCAAACAATGGAACACCCTTTCTTGAAGTTCTTGATGATGTGATAGATTTTTTGACTGAGGTGCAATCTTTCTAGCTGCGATACTCTTCCCTGTTAGGCCATTTTTGTGCATTGCAATGATGACTGCACGTGTTTCTTTAGAGATAAACCATGGTTTTAAAAGAAGGGGAACCAATGATGCCAAGCACCAGCCTCCTTTTAAAGTGTCCAGGGGGTGTCATTCTTACTTAATCATGACAGATTGATCTCCAGTCATGTCCTCATCAACACCCACACCTGTGTTAATGGAGCATCACTGAAAAGAGGTTAACTGGTCCTTTTAAGGCAGGGCTGCAATGATGTTGAAATGTGTTTTGGGGGAAAAGTTCATTTTTCTAGCCAAATATTGACTTTGCAAGTAATTGCTGTTAAGCTGATCACTCTTTATAACATTCTGAGTATATTAAATTGCCATTAAAAAAGTGAAGCAGTAGACTTTGTTTAAAAATTAATATTTGTGTTCATTCTCAAAACTTTTGGCCATGACTGTACACAGGTCACTTGAATACAGCGCCTGTTGAAGATACCCCATAAACAAGGATTATTTCGGCACTCCCCATGTGAAAACTCTATAGCTTTGCACCACTTTTGTATAAACACCAGCAAGTCATTTATCTATCAACAAAAAGGAATAATTTTTGACCGTTTCTACATTGTAAGAAGCCTAGAAAGTGTGAAGCTGCCCTTTTCTGGCTGAGTAGGCTGCTGGTTACCATCCGTTTTCCTGAGCAGAAGGCTTAGATCACTGTGATCACACTACAGAGCTCAAACTGGGTTCAATTGACATTAAAGGGAACTCCCGAGTGTTGTACTCATCGATTCTGGGCAGTTAGACGCATTTCCGATTTCTCACAATCTGGATTCAACTTTCTATAGTGAGCTGGTAAATAAGACATGGGAACATCCCCAGACGTTGACTAATGATGTGTTTCCTTTCATTTCTACTCATTACTACACAGACAAGGCCCATTTTTATTGTCTGGCACCGATCTGATCTCATTACAACAATTAGCGTTGTAGATCCCTTGTAATGATCTCCTGGATCGGAACCTACTGACTGTGGAACAGTACAAAGATTTGATGAAGGAGATGTCATCTCAGGAGAAATGAGGAAACTGTGTGATATTATCAGTCACTGGGATCGTATTGGGATGTACACGGCTTATAAAGTTCTCAGAAGATACAATAAATTATCATGAGAATTTGGAAGTAAAGGACTGGTATGGATAAATGCATGGTCACATGTTTGGGGTAAGTCTAGAACATACTTTGTACTATATCTTTATATCTAATTGTCCTACGTGTAAACACAGGCTGATCCATTTTCTGCTGCATCATCTGTAAAGCAAAAGAGAATCATTATGTAGGATTTCTGGATATAAGGCTGACAGCATCTTCTGTCTTCCTGTGATCGCAGAAAACCCTTTACTTGCACTTGCAAACTTTGAAACATATCTTTCAGAGAGGCTATAGAAGCAATGCTGAGGAACATGATCTTCAGTAAGGATATCTTAATTGCAGTGTTGAGAAGCATGGTTTGTGAGAACTTGTGGAACTCCTAGAGTGAACTCGCTGGGCCGCGACAACGAAACCTCCCTCGGGCGAGCTGAACCTGGTGAACCACCCCCTATACAGGGAGCATCAGGGGCAGGCCCAGGGGAGGACTATCACCGCGACAGCTGGTACCCAGGGACAGACAATAGGAGACATTACCGGGAGACGGGACGGACAAGCAGAGAGGCTGGCATGGCTGAGACACTTGGCAGGCGGGCATGGGCTGAGACACTGGTAGGGAGCACGGCTGAGACACGGGGGCAGGCGGGCACGGCTGAGACACTGGCAGATGGGCACTAGGAGAGAAACATAGAGGGACCTGGGTGATGACTGAGGGAAAGGTAGCAACTGTGCAAGACAGGGCGGTTAGCCCGAGAACAGGGAACTGCAGGGAAGCCGTAGGGGCCCGAATACAAGAGTGAGGCACAAATTTTAGGTCAGGCACAGCCTAGAGGAAGAGGCCCTGTTATGCAGAGCATGCGCGGGACTTCCAGGTCAGGGTCTCCGGGGCATAGAGAGGACGGGAAGGAGCTGTCGAATTCAGGCAGGGTGATGTGCGCGTGCGCCGCTGAGCCCAGCGTGGAGAGACGTGCACCCAACGGGAGCCAGCCGCGATACTGGAGGAGAGGATGCCGGGTGACGCACACCAGCTCCGGGAGCACGCCGGGACGCCGTGGACAGGTAAGTATGCTGGGGTTCGGGGGGCGGGGGGAAGGCGGCGTGACAATGTACTTCAGAGAGGATAAGAACTGCAGTGCTGAGGAACATGGACTTCAGCATAATTGCAAGTGTTGAGGATCATGGTCTTCAGAAAAGGATTATAACTGCATTGCTGAAGGCATTGTCTTCAGAGAGGATTTTAACTGCAGTGTGAGGAGCATTGTCTTCAGAGAGGATTTTAACTGCAGTGCTGAGGAGCATGGCCTTCAGAGAGGATAATTGCAGTGATGAGGAGCTTGGTATTCAGAATGGATTATAACTGCAAGTGCTGAGGAGCATGGACTTAGCAAGGAGTAGAACTGCGGAGTTCATGAGCAAGGTCTTCAGAGTTGATGATAATTGCATTGTTGAGGAGGCATGGTCTTCAGAGAGAAATATAGCTGCAGTGCTGACTATCATGGACCTTAGAGAAGATAGTAGACTGCTATTATATGAACATGTAGGCCATATAAAGTTTGAATGAAGTGACATCTTGTTATTTGTGATATATGATTTTATTCCAGACAAATCCACATTTTTTTAATGTGTAAATGAGCTTTTAAGCTCTATAGGCCAATTATATGTATCCCAGAGATTTTGCCTCCAGAGTTTACTTAAAATGAGAGGAGGTATTAGCAGTATAAACCATTTAAAGGGAATCTGTCACTATTTTTTTCCATATATAAGCTGCAGGGGCTTTACATTCATTCTGGAATACTGTATATAAGTCCCCGATGTAACCTGAAAGATAAGGAAAAACGAGTTATATTATACTCACCCGGGTGTCCGGGTCCGGTCCGATGGGTGGTCGCGTCCGGGTCCGGCGCCTCCCATCTTCTAGCCGATGATGTCCTCCTCCTTGCTTCTGTCGTGCTCCTGTACAGGCATACTTTATTGCCCTGTTGAGCGCAAGAGCAAAGTACTGCAGTGCGGCAGCCCACGGGAAAGGTCAGAGATGCCCAGCGCCTGCGCACTGCAGTACTTTGCTCCTGCTCTCAACAGGGCAGTTAAAAGTTCGCCTGTACAGGGACAACAGAAGCAAGGAGGAGGACATCATCGCTAGAAGATGGGAGGCGCCGGACCTGGACCTGTGACACCCATCGGTCCCGGACCGCACGGACCGCCCCTGGGTGAGATTCAAAGATTCAAAGAAGCTTTTATTGGCAGGACTAAATACACTTAGTTTTGCCAAAGCAAGTGTACAAAAGGGAATAGGGATAGGGACTGTAGGGATGTTGGTACCGGCTGTAGGAAAGGTGGATGGGGGCAGATACGGATGAGGGCTGTAAGAAACAATGGTTGGGGCAGATCCAGGGTGGGGGCTATATGAAGTCCATGGCATAGGGAAGGCGGATAGGGGGGATGGGGGCAGATTTGGGGTGGGGGCTATAGAAATTTCCATGACATATCATAGTTCTCTTTCTCGCATTCTATGACATTCGCTCACATACCGTGCTGCATCTCCCACTGCTCCTCTTCTTCCCCCAGCGATATATGTTTTTTTTTTTCCTCCTTCATGGTGATGAATCCGGGAAGAGATTGAGAGTCTCCTGAAGTGAGTGTCCCTCCTCTGAGTATTTGGGGGCAGTGTAGTAGGGAAGGGGGGTTTCGTCCTCTATGGCCCCTGGCACAGTTTGTTGCATAGTTTTTCCCTCCCTGGGCTTGTAGCTCTGCCTGTTGGCCCCAGATTCGATGGCCAGACTGTGGGCACTGAGTCTTTTCCGGCTCAGGATTTTCCCCCTCTCTGTGGTCCGGGGAGTTTTCTAGGTATGGGGCCAGATTATCTCCGAAAATCCGGTACATGGTCAGTTTCTGGGGAGGATGTTTGTGTTTCTTCCAGTCACGGGACATACCTCTCCTGGCCTTGGTTTTTTCATCTTCCTGATTTTGGCTTTTTCAGGTTGTTTTTGATTGGTTTTTCTGGTCGGTTGGGGGTTTGGGGGCTGTTCCGAGGGTCCTGGTTTTTCTGTTTATATAATTAACTTGTTTATTTTATCTTTCATTACATTGGGGGTTATCTACAGCATTACAGAATGCGAAGAAAAGCCCCTGATGCCCGTGGCTGCAGCTTAGAACAAAAAAAAAAGGTGACAGTTGACTGACAGTACACTGAACTGGTTTGGCTTATTTCAAATACATTTCAGCTGCCGTTCTCCTTTCATAATGTTGTCGGGCCTGCTGTAGAGGCATAGGTAGGGAGTTCAGGGAGAGATGGATTCCCTTTTAATGAGAAAAAATGGAAACAAAACCTTGTATTTTCAATTTTAAGTGTGAGCTCACTAACAGGGTTTTTTTTGTTTTTTGTTTTTTAATTTTCGGCTTCTGAGTTTGGGCCCCCCTCTGGTGGTTGCTGTTTGGTAATGGAGTGGTCTGGCTGACAGAGGTTTCACCTGAGGAGAAGATTGGAAGTAAGGTTTGCGATGGAGGATTGGGTGAGCGCCTTCTCTTAGTTTTTGCGGGTGATTTGGTTTTTCTTCCTGAAGCCTTCTGGAAGTCTGCTTGCTCCCGCTTTGTCCTGCATCTTTCAGATAAGTTATTGATCTGTTTTTAATCTGGGGTTTTTTTTTCCTTTTGGCTTTGCTTTGTTCTCTGCCTTGCTGGTGTGAGTTCAGGCGGGTTCCCTTGGGACCTGTGAGGACTTGTTTTCTTTGCCCGATTATGTCAGTCTTTTCTGTATTTCTAGTCCCCTGTTATTTCAGTATCTGTTTTTTTGCCCATTCACCCAGAGTTCTGATTTAGTGGGGGGAGTGGTCGTGTGGCCTCATATTTTTGCATATCAACGGTTGGAATTTTTTTTTAGGGTTTTTTGCGGAATTGCAGACAGCACCCTTTCCTGTCCGTTCTATCCAGACAGTTTGGGCCCCGCATTTGCTTATTCTTTTTTTTTCTGCCTGTGTTTTGTACTTCTTCTTTCCACCGGCAATATATGTTGGGGGCTACTTTTCCTTTGGGGCTCACTCCGGGACGTTAGCTTTCCCCTTTTCTCTTTAGGCTTATTAACTCTTTGGCTGTTTTTGAGGCTCTAGGGATCGTAGGTTACGTCCCATGGCTAATTCTAGTTGTGTTTGTTTAGTTTTTGGCGGTCCGCAATCCGCTAAGTTTCCAACCTCTTGGGTTTCTTGGTTGCCCAAACTTATATCTCTATTTTCCTCCTTGGTTACCGAATCATAACACCTTGGTGCTTTTCAATGAAGGTTATGAAATGGTTTGTTTGAGGAAGTTTTCTGGTACACCACATCATTGGAGATTCGCTGTGGTAAACCCCATTTGCAAAAACTGCTTTATTTTTAGTGGCAAAACTTGTTTTCACAGTTTTTTGTGAACTTTTGGGGTTACTTTGGGCTCAAAAGTTTACATACCCAAGCAGTATTTTTTGTTTCTTGGCCTTTTTTGCAATATGAATGTAAGATTAAAACTTTTTTTTTCCACTCTTTATTACTGGTTGGGTGAAAAACCCTTTTATTGTCAAAAATACTGTGTTTTTCTTTTTAAAAACGTAATGACAACCCAAAACATCCAAAAGACCCTGATCAAAAGTTTACATTCCCATTTTAATACCGTGTATTGCTCCCTCCCAATACAATGACAGCTTAAAGGGCCTCTTGTGGTTGTTGTGGGGTAAGTTTCTTTATTTTCTCTGATGGTAAAGCGGCCCACTAGAGTTGAGCGATTTCTTTCGATATCCAAAAGTAAACGGAATCGGAATTGTATCGCCGATACCCAAAAAATTTCGGGGATACCCATACCGATACGGAAAAATCAATGTAAGTCTATTTGGAAAAAAAAATATCGGAATTAAAAAAAAAAAAATTCTTGCCTTGTTGGTTAATTGTACATGAAGGAAAACAACAAAGAGAAAGTAAATGTATTGTGGAAGGTTTTAGGCAAAATTAAAGGCAAATGTTTAACCCCAATCAAATGGAATAGCATAAATATTTTTTTTTTAAAATGTTGGGATTGACGAAGAAATTGACAATGTTTAACGTTTTTTTCTTTTTGACAAAAAATGATATTTCACACTTCCAGCTTTCACCTTTTTAACTTTTGAAACCCTTTGTCCTTTTATAATCTTCAGCAGCATCATCTTTTTCATCAAATTATTCTTCATCTTCACCTTCTTTATCTTCTCTTTTCTTCTTTTTCTATTCATCTTTTTGTTAACATTACTCATATTCTTTTTATTTAAACTTTATTCTTATTCCCCTATTTTTACTTCTCTTCTTCATCATTTTCTTATTTGTGACAGGGGGAACCTGTACTTTTAATCGGGGCCCAAAATTTTAAAAAATTTTTCCCCTTGTTCTTCGTCACAAAAAATTTAAATTTTTAAAATTTTGTCCGTGTTCATTTTTGCCTCAGCAGCAGGCTTTTTCCCCCGGGGGCCCCAAAAGAGGGGGAAGGGAACCCCCCCCCCAAACTGTTTAGTCTTTTTTCTTTTTTTTAAATTTTTTTGGAAAATTTTTTTTCTTTTCCCCTTTTGGGGTTTTTACTTTATGTTCTTCGCTTTTTTTAAATTTTTTGCTTTTGTTTTTAAATTTTTTTCTGTTCTTTTATCTTGTTGTTTGTTTTAAACCCCTTTTTTGCCCCTTTTTGGGGGAATCTTTTTTTTCTTTTTTTGTGTTGGGGTTTAGGGGGTTTTTGGTTAAAGCTCGCGTCCTTTTGGTCCCCATTTTCTTCGGGGGGGGTCATCGGGTCGTCGTCTTATTTTTTGGAAAATCCAAAAATGATTACCCAAAAAAAATTAAAAAAAAATTTTTTAATTTTTAAATGTACAGAAGGTACAAAAACCCAAAAGCAAGTAACGGGGGCCAGCGGGGCTTTTTCGGAAACCCCCGGGGGGCGCAGAAGGAAAAGAGCCAATCAAACCGAGGACCATGACGTTACGGGGGCAGGGTTTATAACGGGGGTTTTCCGTGCTAAAAAACACTCCCCAAGGCCGCAGACGTTTTGGAACTCGGATACCGAGATGGAGGCACCTGGGCCCAAAAAACACGCGGAGAACCACTGACGGAAAATGGAAACCAAAAGGGGAGCAAAAAGGTTTTCAAACCAATGCAAGAACAAAAGGCCAGCTGACTTTTTCTAAAAACCCCGGGGGGCAGCAGAAGGAAAAGACCCCAAGGCCCCCAAAAAGGCCCCGCTGACGTTTTTGGGCACTTTTCAAAGGGGGAGGAAAACCGTGCTCCAAAGCACTACCAAGGCCCCCAAAGACTTTGCTGGAAATCGGACCCCCAATGGGGGGGCCCCTTTGGCCCAAAAGGGCCCCTGCGGAGAAAAGGACGGTACGGGAAACCCCGGGGGGGGGAGAAAAATTTTCAAAAGCCAATGCAAGTAAAAGGCCATGACTTTTGCGGAACCCGGGGGGGGAAAACGGGGAAAAAAAAAGAAAAGGCAAACCGAGGACCAGCTGAGTTATGGGACACGGTTACTAAGGGGGAGGAAATGTGCTCCAAAGCACTACCAAGGCCCCGCAGACTTTTCTGGAACCCCCGGTACCGAGTGGAGGCCCCCAAAAGGCCCCAAAGGGACTGCGGAGAACCCCCTAAAATTTTCTGGCCCCCAGGGTAGCAGAAGGTAAAAGACCCAAATTTGCAAGAAACGAGGCCCCGCTAAATGTGCTGGAACCCGGAGGGGAGCAAAGGGAAAAAGAGCCAATGGCCCCAACCGAGGACCAGTGACATTAATGGGACCGGTTTTTTAAAGGAGGTACCTTTTTCCAAACCCACCAAGGCCAACAAAAAGTTGGGAACCCCCGGGTACCCCAAAGGAGGGGGCCTAGGCCAAAGGCACTGCGGGAAAAAACCCCTGGGGGGTACTGGAAAACCCGGGGGGGGGAGCAGAAGGGACCCATGGGGAAATTTAATTACAAAAGGCCCCGGGCCCGGGCCCCAGTTTTCCCAAAACCCCCCGTACTACAGTGGGTGATTGTCCTTTTTCACAAACCGGAAAAAAAAAAAAACCCTTTTTTTGCATTCCCGCAGCACAATAGGAAACCCAAAAACCCCCAACACCATAGAGTCCCCGGGAACCCGGGGCCCCAACACGACAGGCAACTTAATTTTGGGGCTTTTAATGACGTTTACACTGACAGGGGAAAAAAAGGGTGCGGTAACCAGTTTTGGCAGGAGTGGGGGACCCGGCCAATTTTTTTCCGAGCAAACCCCAATGGCGGGGTTTTTGGTCCCCCCGGGGTGAGAAGAGAACATGGTGGAGGGGGGGGAGGACTTTTTTTCCTTTTTCCCCAGCAGGGGAACAGCTGACATTATGAACCCCAGTAAAAAAAGGGCAAGTGTTGGCGGTTTTAAAGCACTTCCGGGGAAACAACGGGTGTTGTAGCCCCGGGGTGAGAAGAGAAAAAGGTGGAGGCAAAAAGGGCCCCCCTTTCCCCTTCCCCACAGCAGGGGAAAAACTGGCATTACTGAACCCCTAACACAGGAGCAAGTGTTACTGTGCAACAGGGACTTCCCCGAAACAAATGGGGTGGTTTGTTTTCCCAGGGGGGAGAAGAGAACATGGTGGGGCAGCAGGACTTTTTGCCGTTCACATAAAAAGGGGAAAAAACTGACATTACTGAACCCCCCTAACACAGGGGGAAGTGTTCACTGTGGGGAACGCACTTCCCCGGAACAACTGGCGAAAATTGTAGCCCAGGGGGGAGGAAGAGAAATGGTGGAGGCAGCGGAAAATTTTTGCCGTTCACACAGCAGGGGGGAAAATTTTCAAAATTCTGAACCCCCCCTAACACAGGAGCAAGTTTTTTTTACTGTGCTAACAGCATTTCCCCGGGGGAAAAACGGCGGTGTTTTAACCCAGGGATAAAAGAAAATGGTGGGGGGGCACCCCGGTTTTTTTTCCGTTTTAAACACCCCGGGGAACAGCGAAAATTACTGAACCCCCCTTTTAACCCCAAGGGGAAAGGGGTTTTTAAATTTTTTAAAACCCCTTTCCCGGGGAAAAAAACGGGGGGTGTTGTACCCCCGGGATGAAAAAGAGAAAAAAGTGGGGGGGAGGCAGTATTTTTTTCCCTTCCCCGCAGGGGAAAAAACGGGAAAATTACTAAAACCCCCGTAAAAAAGGGGAAAAAGGGGGCCTGTGCTAAAGCCCCCCCCAGAAACAACTGGCGGTGTTTTTGCCCGGGGGTGGGGAAGGAAAATGGTGGAGGCGCAGGATTTTTTTTCCGTACACACAGCAGGGGAACAGCTGACATTATAAAACCCCATTTTAAACAGGAGAAAAATGTAGACTGGGGTTAAAAGCATTTCCAAAAAAAAATTTGGAGTTTTTTTAGCCCAGGGTTTTAGAAGAAAAACATGGTGGAGGCAGCGGGGCTTTTTCCCCTACACACAGCAGGGGAAACAGCTGACATTACTGAACCCCATAACACAAAAACAAGTTTTTTAAAACTGTGCTAACAGCACTTGGGAAAAACTGGGGGTGTTTTTCCCCCGGGAAAAAAAGGAAAATGGTGGGGCAGCAGGATTTTTTGCCATACCACAGAGGGGAACAGGGGACATTACTGAACCCCAGTAACACAGGAGCAAGTGTAGCTGGGGTAACGCATTTTTCCGGAAAAAACAACGGGCGGTTTTTGTAGCCCAGGGATGAGAAGAGAACATGGTGGGGGGACCCGGGACTTTTTGCCGTTAAAGGGGGAGGGGAAAAAGCTGACTTAAATGAACCCCAGTAACACAGGAGCAAGTGTTCACTGTGCTAACACCTTTCCCCAGAAAAAAATGGGGGTTTTTGTACCCCCGGGTTTTGGGGGAAAAAGGCATGGGGGGGCAAGGCAGGTTTTTTTCCATTCCCAAAAAGGGGGGGGGAAAAAACTGACATTACAAACCCCCCGTAACACGGAAAAAAAAACCCGTGTTCCTGTCTCCCCGAAATTTTTTAAAAAAACAACTGGCGGTGTTTTTGCCCAGGGATGAGGGGGGAAAAACCTGGTGGAGGAAAACAGGACTTTTTGCCGTTCACACAGCGGGGGGAAAAAGAAAAAATTTAAAGGGAACCCCAAAATAACACAGGAGCAAGTGTTCACTGTGCTAACGGGGACTTCCGAGAAAACTGGGGGTATTGTGGGGCCCCGGGAAAAGAGAAGAGAAAGGTGGAGGCCCCCCCGGATTTTTTTCCCCTAACACGCGGGGGAAACGGGGGCCTTACTGAACCCAGTAACCCCGGCAAATGTAGCTGTGCTAACAGCCCCCTTCCGGGGGAAAAAAACTGGGGGTGTTTGGGGGCCCAAAAGGTATAGAAGGGGAACATGGGGAGGGGGCAGGCCCCTTTTTTCCTTCAACAGCAGGGGAACAGCTGACATTACTGAACCCCAGAAACACAGGGGGGAAATGGGGACTGGGCAAAAAAGGGGAAATTTCCAAAAAAAAAGGGCCCCGGGTTGTACCCCGGTTTTAGAAGAGAAAAATGGTGGAGGCAGCAGGATTTTTTCCGTTCACACAGCAGGGGAACAGCGGGGCATTACTAAAACCCCCAAAATAACCCCAGGAGCAAGTGTTCCCCGGGGCTAACAGCATTTCCCGGGGGGAAACAACTGGCGGTGTTTTTGCCGGGGGTTTAGAAAGAAAAATGGGGGGCAGCAGGATTTTTTTCCGTTCCCCAAAAGGGGGGAAAGTACATTACTAAAACCCCGTAACCAGGGGAAAAATGTTTCCTGTGTTTTCAGAAAATTCCCGGAAAAAAAAACCCGGGGTGTTGTAGCACAGGGAGGGAAAAGGGAAATGGGGGGGGAGCAGGACTTTTTGCCGTTCAAAATACCCCGGGGAACAGCGGGGTTTTTCTAAACCCCTTTTAAAAGGGGGAAAATGTTCACTTTTCTAAAAAACCTTCCGGGGGAAAAAAATGGCGGTGTTTTTTAGCCCAGGGATGGGGAAGAAAACATGGTGGAGGCAGCAGGGGCTTTTTCCCTTTTTAACCGGGGGGAACCGATTTTTCTAAACCCCCTAACAAGGGGCAAGTGTTCACTGGGGCTAACAGCACTTCGGGGAAAAAAATGGCGGTGTTGTGGGCCCGGGGGTTTGGGGAAAGAAAAAATGGTGGGGGGCAGCAGGATTTTTTTTCCTTTTAAAGCAGGGGAACAGCTGAAAATTACAAAAACCCCGAAAACCCCAGGAGCAAGTGTTCATGTGCTAAAAAGCATTTTCCAAAAAAAATGGCGGTGTTGTACCCCAAAGGGGGGGAGAAGAGAAAAATGGGGGGGGGGAGCAGGACCTTTTTTGCCATCACACAGCGGGGAACACCCCGACATTACGAACCCCATAACACAGGGAAAATGTAGACTGTCCCCAAAGCACTCCGAAAAAAAATGGGGGTGTTGTACCCCCGGGTGAGAAAAGAACATGGTGGAGGCAGCGGGTTTTTTTTCCTTTTAAAAACACAGGGGAAAAAACTGAAAAATTTGAACCCCAGTAAAAGGGCAGAAGTGTTACTGGGGGTAACAGCACTTCCCGGAAAAAAACTGGGGGTTTTTGAAAACCCGGTTTTTAGAAGGGGAACTGGGGGGGGAGCGGGGTTTTTTTCCCTACACACCCCGGGGAACGGGGTACATTACTAAACCCCCCAAAAAAACCGGACAAGGGGGAGACTCGCTAACGCATTTCCCCAGAAACAACTGGGGGTTTTTTGTAGCCCAGGGATGAGAAGAGAACTGGGGGTGGCAGGGACTTTTTGCCTTTTACACAGGGGGGGGGGAAAGCTGACATTACTAAACCCCAAAATAAACAGGAGCAATTTTTTTACTTTGTAACAGCATTTTCCGGGGGAAAAAAAATGGCGGTGTTTTAGCCCAGGGAGGGAAAAGAAAAAATGGGGGGGCAGCGGACTTTTTGCCCCTTCACCGGGGAGGGGAACAGCTGATTTTTTCTAAACCCCGGGAAAACAGGAGAAAGTTTTTAACTGTGCAACAGCATTTTCCCGGGGAAAAAAATGGCGGTGTTTGAAACCCCCGGGGGAAAAGAGAACAGGGTGGGGGCAGCGGATTTTTTTTCCGTAACCCCGGGGGAAAGCTAAATTTCTAAAACCCCGTAACACAGGAGCAAGTGTTAAACGTGCTAACAGCATTTGGAAAAAAAAAAACCCGGCGGGGGGTTTAAAACCCGGGATGAGAAAAAAAACCATGGTGGAGGCAGCAGGTTTTTTCCGTTCACCCCCGCAGGGGAAAAGTTTTAATTTTCTAAAAACCCCTTTAAACGGAGAAAAGTTTCACTGTGCAAAAAGAAAATTCCGGAAAAACAATGGGGGTATTTTTTGCCCAGGGATGAGAAAAGAACATGGGGGGGGAACGGATTTTTTTCCCTACACACAGAAAGGGGGAACAGCTGCATTACTGAAACCCCGAAACAAAGGAGAAGTGTTCAAGTGCAAACGAATTCCGAGAAACAACTGGCGGGGGTTGTGGGGCCCGGTTTTTAGAAAAAGGAACATGGTGGGGGCAGCGGGGACTTTTTCCCGGGGACACACAGGGGGGAAACACTGACATTCCCGAACCCCAAAAACCCCCGGGGCAATTTTTTAACTGTGCTAACAGCATTTTCCGGCAAAAAATGGGGGGTTTGGGGGGGTAGCCCCGGGGGCAAGGAGGAGGTTTAAATACTAATCGTTTTTTTCCTTTTTAAAGGGTCTTTTTAAAAAGTCTATACTCCAAACAAGAGAAATATAAATTTTTAGTCCTTTTAAATGATGTTTTAAAAATTAAAAAAATTTTTGTAAATTAAAAAATTTCCCAAAAAAAACCCCCTACATTAACATGTTAAAAACCCCAAGCAAACCCCAATTTAAAAAAGGTTTAAAATTTTAACTGTAAACGGTTTAAAAAAAAGCATACAAGTACATATCAAAACCCCCTTAATGATGGCAAGTAAAAAATATTACAAAAATTTTTTTGTTAGACAATAAAAACTGACTTAAAAACTTTTAAAAAAAATTCAAGTTATTTTTTTACATTCATAAAACTTTACATTTGGTGAAAAATTTCCCCAAAAATTTTTTTTTAAAAATATCAAAAAAATTTCCTCATGTTTTTCTTTTTAAATGTGCCAATCATTTATTTTTAACAAAAAAAAATTTTTTAAAAAAAAGCATTGTGGGGAGTGGGGAAAAAAGATATTTATGGGGCCGACTGTGGGGTTGCAAGATGACAACGGAAGAAAAGGGTATAATTTTTGGGGGCTGCAAGCCACAGAGGTTTAAAAAGGGGATGTAAATGTACCCAAAAAAGGGGTTTGGTTACTACAATCCTTTTTTTTATATAGCTTTAAAAAGGTTCCCCGCATGTATGGTTTTTGCCTTTTTTTTTTGGCGCACAGACTGGGTTTTGCTGTGAGGGGGTTGGGTAAAAAGGGTCTGTCGTCTTATAAAACAGGGTAACATTTTCGGTGCCCCCTCGTTCATCTCGCAAGCGTACCGACAACACAAAAAGGGTTTTGTCATGCTGCTTTATCATAAACATGCACCTTTGATGAAAAAAACACCTTTTTCCCTATTACATTAAAAAACTACAAGAAAAACTGTGTGAGGTGTGACACACTGTTTTGTTTAAAAGGACAGTATTATAAGACATTGTTCAGGGGGCGCAATTTTTTGTCTTTTAAATAGAAATCATTCACCTTTTTTTCAGTTGTCGTTCTTTCGCACCCCAATTACAGGTAATAAATTTTTTAAAATTTGACTATGCACTATTGACTTTTCCAAAAGGGTAAAACTGGGGTTTTTTTTTTGCGATTATCGGGGTTTCATGAAGGACCTTTATGAATGGGGTGTTAAAAATTTTTAAAAATTAAAAAAATTTTTTTTTTTAAAAAAACACAAAAAATTTTAATAATGGTTTTAAAGGGGCTTTTCCTACATGCATTGGGGTTTCCCCAAATATTACAGGTTTTTCTTTTCGTCCCTTAATTTTAAAAAATTGGTTTTTTTTTTTTCTTGTTTTTCTTTTATTTAAAAGGGGAAGGAAATGATATAACCTTCGCACTGCGGGGGTTGTCAAAGTTCCCCAACCCCCCAAAATCACTTCCAAAATTTTAAATTTGAGTCGATGTTTTGTTGGATTTGTTTTTAAATTATGGGAGTGACCCCAAGGTTACCCCCAGTATCCCCTTTTTCTTTTTTTGGGGGTTTTTTGTTTTTATTTGTTTTCGGGGAATTTGCATAACTGTAATTAAATTTCATATTTTTTTGGAACGTTTTTTCAAAGACTAATCTTTTTTGGTTTTTTTAAATTGGCGTTTCAAATGTTTTTTAGCTTAGAAATCAGGGTTTTTGCCTTATACTATGTGTAGCATAGCCCCTTTTAATTTTTATGTTTTTTCACCCCGATTGGTAATTGCAGTTTTAATTTTTTTTGGGCCCAGCAGGGGAACAGCGGTTACTGAACCCCCAAACACCAAACCCCGATTGTTTTATTGTGCATCTAAAAATTTGGGAGCGAACTGGCGGTGGTTTTTAACCCAGGAAAAAAGGGGGTGTAGGCAAGGCCTAGTAGAGTTTTTGAAGTTGAAGTTGTAGTTAGCAGCAGTAATTTTTGCCCCCACAAGGGGGACAGCAGGCGTTACTGAACCCCAAAAAAACACATCAGCGATTGTTTTATCTGTGCATCTAACACTTTGGCACAACTGGCGGTGTTGAACCCCAGGGTCAAGAGGGTTAGGATAAAATATTGAGTTTAATTGCCTTGTTTCGTGGCCAATCCTTGCAAAGTATTACCAAACAAGAATAAATGAAGTTTTACTAGGACAATAAAATTGATGAATTTCAATTCCAAGAATAGAAAAATATTTTTTAAAATTGAGAGTCCTTGTGGTTGTTTCCGTTTAATGGTAACTGAAAATATGGTAACAAATTCCAAGCTTTTTCGAGGCTACTCAGGCCCTCTTCATCAGGCTAAGACTAAAACAAAAATGAAGAATACAAAATTTTTACACACAACAGGAACAGGAAAGGTAGACAAGTGAGGGGGGACAAGGGAGGGGGGAACGGCCAAAAAAGAGAAAAAAGGAGAATTACAGCGCCCACACAAAAAAGAGAAAAATAATGGATTTACCTGTGGCAAAAAATTTTGTAGCCCTTGCCCGGTATGCATAAAGGCTATGGAATTACGGAAATTTAAATAAACTTAAATTTTAGAAAGTAAAAAGGTTCAGAATATAAGCTCATCATGACCTTTGACCTGTTAGTGTTGGAAGGGAAGTTTCACACGGTTTATGCTTTCCCTTATATCAATAAGGAATCTGCGCTCTGCCCTTCGGGGGCAATGAAAAAAACAAAACCAGACCCCAATCGGGGCAATAAAACTTTCTATCCTTATCTAGGAACTGTTCCAATTTTTTATGTTCATCCCTCTGTGTAATGGGTTCTGTACACGTCACTTACTTGTCTTACCTATTCACTATTCCTTGTCCTGTTGTGTAAGAAATATTGATGCTTCATTTTTGGTTTTGTCTTTGCTGATGAAGAGACGTGAGTTGCCTCGAAAGCTTGCAATTTTTTTTACATCTTTTCAGTATCCATTAAAAGGTATCAAACCCCCTGTGGACCTAAGTCTAAAATTTTTCTATCTATGGCTAACCGGTCGAAGATACACATGTTTCCTAACTTCAAGAATAAAAAATAAAGACACTGCAATATAAACCAATATGCACATGCAACAAAAATGGAACAACACACCACCCAAAAAATTTTACAAAATATAGTGTTGTAAATTTAAGAAAAAAGTCCTTTTTTGTATTTATGAATAATGCTTAAGGAAAAGCTATTTAAACCCAAAAAACAAGTTTAAGACAAAGGTTTTGTAATTAGTCACTTAAACATCATCATATTGCAATTTAGATGTGACGTCAAAAGCATTTTCAATTATTTAAGTTATAAATCGTTACTTTGTACACCATGTATGACAGTCCAGGGTGGCCATCAAAGTGATGACACAATAATTTTACGAAAAAAAATAACCATTTAAAAAAAAATTTAAAAAGCTTGTACAATTTTTGTGTGTGCCTGCAAGGGTAGGTGAAAAAAAAGGCTACGGATAAAAAGGTATATTCAAAGTCGTATCGACGTGGAAAAGCCTTGATGGGTAAATGGCCCTGTTATTCTGGGACGTCAAAAAATCTGCGGCTGAATCTGCATTTTTTGCTTGTCAGTGTTGAAGAGGGTAAAAGCATGTCGGTTGCGCAAGGCTTTATCCGTCAACATACCTTCCTACTGTCAAAGCGTAGGGTTTGGGGGGACCGTTTTTGTCAATTAGATGGGCTCTATAAAATGTGACGTTACGCAGCCCTTTTTTGCCCTATGGACCCCCAAAAATAGCCCGCAGTAATCATTTTTCTGTCTAAACTAAAACCCCTTTGACCAACAAAAAAAGAAAAAGTTCCCTCTTTAACAATTTAAAAAGACTAACAACCATAATGGTTGACGCTGACTTTATTGAGGTAAGTATTTTCATCGACATTTCCAATGATAACAAAGCACTGTTGATACCTTTTTCCATATTAATTTATATCTTTGTGCTTGTTTCAACAGCATTGCAGGTATAAAACCTATTGTCATACCTGAAGCACTTTCTGATTAATAATTTATTATTTCCCATTATTACAGGTTTTTGATGCTGGCCATTTCATTTATGGTGGGTGAAGTTACATTGGCATCAGTATGTTATTTAAAAATGTCTGTAAAATTAAAAACTCGTGATGAGATTATGAGGATTTTATGATTCGTACATCCATTGAATTTCATTATCTTACAGGTACAGAAAAAGTTCCCTTAAAAGCATTAATTGATAAGGGATGAAAAGGGAATTTTTTGCTTAATTTCAAAAAGTGAACAAATATGTTTTTATTTTTGTTAACCCTTTCTAAAAGACAAAGTGAAAAATATTTCGCTGTGATGACAAATTATTATTTGTCCATATTTGTTCCTAAAATTGTATCATTTAGGCCTGGAAAACTTAACAATTTCATGGTTTTAAGCATAACAATCGGGTGACGGTTTTTCTTCCCTTTTTGGAGCATGTTCGGGCCCGGGTTTTTCTGTGCATGTGTTTTTGGGAACCCGGAGACATGGATAAGTTCGAACCACTTATTTAATCTAAACGGACAACAAATTCTGGGAGAATCCATGCCTTGTTCTTTTCAGAAAAGTAAAACCCGGGTCTACTTTTCGGAGGTAAATCGCATGCGCGGTCTGTTAGTTCCCACTTCCCGCACTAAAACCCCCCCCGATAATCAATGGCGAAAGGGGAAGCCAGCACCTCCAAAGCATACTGGCTAAGCCCTGGCCATGGGATCCAGCTTAGAGACCAAAACTTGAATGGGGAAGAGCCATCTGGGAGTACACTGAGAGGGAAAGACATGTAGTCTGTCACCATCTTACGGAAACGTTGCCTCCTGCTGACTGGAGCCGTCTCGGATGGTGTAGACTTTGTGGCGCTGCCACAAAACTTCGCCATATTTGGAACATACTGGTCTTGCCTTTTGAAGAGGCGCTGCTTGTGCTCCCTCTTGTTGCAGAGCTGTCTCCACTGCCTCGACGCACAGAGCTGCTTTGTAAAGCAGTAGCAGCAGCAGCAGTGCTCTCGGCTGGAATGGAGAACATTATGGATTGCACCAGTGTGTCTTGGTACTCCCGCATTTTACGCTCCCGGTTCAACGTGTGATGAGGCTTTGTAAGTTGTCCCGGGGGTAGCGAGGGTCTAGGAGGGTGTACACCCAATAATCAGACGTGGTGAGAATGTGGGCGATGCGGCGGTCGTTTCTCAGGCACTGCAGCATGAAATCAACCATGTGCTGCAGACTCCCAACTGGCCAAGAAACGCTGTCCCCTGCAAGAGGTGTAATCTCTGCCTGCTCTGCATCACCCCACCCTCGCTCTACATACTGACTAGAGCGTTGTGGTACCTCCCTCTGGAGCGATGTCTTCCTCCTCCATTGACTCCTCCTCATCTCCTCACAAAGTGAGCCCTGCAAGGCCCTTTGGGAGGAACCACGTTGCGCTGACTGTCCAAAAGGTGATGGAATTTGTGTCTCCTCATCCCCACCTCTTCCAAAACCTCATCCCTTAGTGCTTGCAGTGTTTTTGAAGCAGGCAGATAAGGGGACAGTCAGGCTGACTAGTGCATCATCTGCACTCGCCATCCGCGTTGACTCATCAAACGCACGCAAAACGTGGCAGATGTCCTTCATTAGAGGCCCACTCAGTAGTGGTGAAGTGTGAACGGCGCAAATTGCGAGTTGATTGCGCCTGATGCAGCTGATACTCCATTACTGCTGGCTGCTGCTCACACAACCGCTCCAACAATAATGTAACGTGGAATTCCACCTGGTGGGTACGTCACATATGATGCGATGTTCAGGAAGGCGATATCTGCGTTGCAGAGCTGCAATGCGCGATCTGGCCATGCTGGAACGTCGCAAGTGAGCGCACTCTAGGCGGACCTTGTGCAGCAGTGCATCAAGATCCGGATAGTCCCTCAAAAAACTCTGCACGACCAAGTTGAGCACATGTGCCAGACATGGTATGTGAGTGAGGTTGCCAAGGCCCAGAGCTGCCACCAGATTTCGGCCATTGTCACACACTACCAAGCCTGGCTGGAGATTCGCTGGCAAAAAACACACATCGCTTCCTGCTTGATGGCATTCCAGAGCTCCCGCGCTGTGTGGCTTCGATTCCCCATGGAAATTAATTTCAGGACGGCCTGTTTACGTTTGGCCACGGCTGTGCTCATATTGGTCGCATCAGGTAAGCGTTCACGGCTCCATGTGGAGGTAGACCGTGACGGCTCCTGCAGCGATGATTCTGAGGAACTGGAGTAGGAGGAGGAGTCAATGTGGACAGACTGGATTCCTGCAATCCTTGGAGTTGGCAGAACACGTACAGCGCCACTCGCAAGATCTGTACCCGGCTCCACAACATTGACCCAATGGGCAGTGAGGGAAAGGTATCGTCCCTGGCCATGGGTACTGGTCCACGCATCGGTGGTCAGGTGGACCTTGCTACTGACGGCGTTTAGTAGCGCATTTAATTTTTCCCTCAACATCTTTTTGCAGACCAGGGACGGCTTGCCTGCTGAAATAAAATCGGCTGGGCACATTGTATTGTGGGACTGCCAATGCCATTAAGTTACGGAAACTGTCAGTCTCCACCAGCCTGAATGACAGCATTTCAAGGGACAGGAGTTTTGCAATGCCAGCATTCAGAGCCTGTGCTCGTGGATGGTTTGCCGAGTATGGCCGTCTTTTATCCCATGCCTGTGCTACCGATGGCTGTTTTGTGGCCTGGGAGTGTGAGGATGACAGGGAACTTGCAGCTGTGGGTGGAATAACACTGGGTCTCTGGACAACAGTGACAGAGGTTCTTCCATGGCGATCCTTTGAGGAAGCCGAACCAGCTGTGTGTGAGCTGGAGGAAGAGGCTCCAACACGAGCTGAAGATGTAGGTGCTGCTGTAGGTTGGCCTACATCTCCAGTGTGTCTTTGTAACTCAACCACGTGCTTTGACCGCACATGTTTCCACATATTTGTGGTATTAAGGTTACTGACACTTTTACCTCTTTTTACTTTTTGATGACACAGCTTGCATTTGACATAGCAAATATCATCTGCAAGTGTGTTAAAAAAGGACCACGCAGTGCAAGTCCTGGGAGCGCCCGTTTTGGCTGTTGGAAGAGAACTGCTACGAACGGGTGCCAAACTGGAGGCTACAGGCAACCGAGTCTGCAGCCTACCTCTCCCTACTGTTTGGACCGTTCGGGCAATCTCTTCCTCAGAGCTGCTACCACCACCTTCCTGTTCCTCACGCCATGTTGGGTCTTGGACCTCATCATCTCCACTACCCTCTTCCAACACCTGCTGCTGTTGTGTGGTCTGGCCAGCACCATGCTCAACAGAAACTGGCACCTGAGTCTCATCATCATCAGATGCGTTCTGCGGTGTGCTGACCATCGGCACTGGCTCACCCGCCTCTTCACATTCAGAGAGACACAGCTGTTGCGCATAACTGCACACTGCCTCTTCTTCACATTCCAGAATGCTGCTTGGCTGGGCCCTGTTTGCAAGCCAACAGATTCTGAGAACAGAAGCAGAGACTCAGCTGGCTCCAGTTCAGAACTCTCTGACTGCCTGGGCAATTTGGCAGGCGGTGAAGAGACAGATGGTTGTTCAACAGTGCTGTGGTCCTGAGAGGAGGTGGAAGCAATTGAAGTCGATGCATTGGCTGCCATCCAACCAACAACGGCTTCAATTTGTTCTTCCCGCAGCAGGGGGGTACGCTGAGCTCCTACAAAAGTGCGCATAAAGGAACGCTCACGGGGAAAAACTGGTGGATGCTGTGTCACTGGGTGCGGCAGCAGCCACAGAATCCCCACGTCCTCTCCCTGCTGAAACTCCACGGCCACGACCACGTGCCTTACTCCCTGCCTTCTTCATCTTGGTAGATTTTCTAAAGAAAGTCAGAAAAGTTATAAGGCCTAAGTGTGGTTATTCCTCAGAGACTGCAGTGAACACTGCAGACAACTGTTCAGTAGCTGTGAAAGGCCCCTTTGTGTACTTCTATAGTGTTTGCAACCAATGTATTGTATACGGATGGAAGCGCGTCACACTAATAGATTAGATTTTTTTCAAATATAATGGAGCAGCACCAATTAGAGAAAAATGTGAAGGATGAGGCAGTGACACACGCTCAGCAAACTACAACCAGCAGTGGTTGAAGAACTAACTGGAGCGTAATCTGCACTCAAAAAATGAAAAGCTCAGACTACAGTGAACACTGCAGACAACTGTTCAGTAGCTGTGAAAGGCCCCTTTGTGTACTTCTATAGTGTTTGCAACCAATGTATTGTATACGGATGGAAGCGCGTCACACTAATAGATTAGATTTTTTTCAAATATAATGGAGCAGCACCAATTAGAGAAAAATGTGAAGGATGAGGCAGTGACACACGCTCAGCAGACTACAACCAGCAGTGGTTGAAGAACTAACTGGAGCGTAATCTGCACTCAAAAAATGAAAAGCTCAGACTACAGTGAACACTGCAGACAACTGTTCAGTAGCTGTGAAAGGCCCCTTTGTGTACTTCTATAGTGTTTGCAACCAATGTATTGTATACGGATGGAAGCGCGTCACACTAATAGATTAGATTTTTTTCAAATATAATGGAGCAGCACCAATTAGAGAAAAATGTGAAGGATGAGGCAGTGACACACGCTCAGCAGACTACAACCAGCAGTGGTTGAAGAACTAACTGGAGCGTAATCTGCACTCAAAAAATGAAAAGCTTAGACTACAGTGAACACTGCAGACAACTGTTCAGTAGCTGTGAAAGGCCCCTTTGTGTACTTCTATAGTGTTTGCAACCAATGTATTGTATACGGATGGAAGCGCGTCACACTAATAGATTAGATTTTTTTCAAATATAATGGAGCAGCACCAATTAGAGAAAAATGTGAAGGATGAGGCGGTGACACACGCTCAGCAGACTACAACCAGCAGTGGTTGAAGAACTAACTGGAGCGTAATCTGCACTCAAAAATGAAAAGCTCAGACTACAGTGAACACTGCAGACAACTGTTCAGTAGCTGTGAAAGGCCCCTTTGTGTACTTCTATAGTGTTTGCAACCAATGTATTGTATACGGATGGAAGCGCGTCACACTAATAGATTAGATTTTTTTCAAATATAATGGATCAGCAGCACCAATTAGAGAAAAATGTGAAGGATGAGGCAGTGACACACGCTCAGCAGACTACAACTAGCAGTGGTTGAAGAAGTAACTGGAGCGTAATCTGCACTCAAAAAATGAAAAGCTCAGACTACAGTGAACACTGCAGACAACTGTTCAGTAGCTGTGAAAGGGCCCTTTGTGTACTTCTATAGTGTTTGCAACCAATGTATTGTATACGGATGGAAGCGCGTCACACTAATAGATTAGATTTTTTTCAAATATAATGGAGCAGCACCAATTAGAGAAAAATGTGAAGGATGAGGCAGTGACACACGCTCAGCAGACTACAACCAGCAGTGGTTGAAGAACTAACTGGAGCGTGATCTGCACTCAAAAAATCAAAACCTCACAGACTGCAGTGAACACTGAAACACAACTGTTCACTATCTGTGAAAGGCTCCTTTCTGACTTCTATAGTGTTTGCAACCAATGTATTGTATACGGATGGAAGCGCGTCACACTAATAGATTAGATTTTTTTCAAATATAATGGAGCAGCACCAATTAGAGAAAAATGTGAAGGATGAGGCAGTGACACACGCTCAGCAGACTACAACCAGCAGTGGTTGAAGAACTAATTGGAGCGTGATCTGCACTCAAAAAATCAAAACCTTACAGACTGCAGTGAACACTGAAACACAACTGTTCACTATCTGTGAAAGGCTCCTTTCTGAACTTCTATAGTGTTTGCAACCAATGTATTGTATACAGATGGAAGCGCGTCACACTAATAGATTAGATTTTTTTCAAATATAATGGAGCAGCACCAATTAGAGAAAAATGTGAAGGATGAGGCAGTGACACACGCTCAGCAGACTACAACCAGCAGTGGTTGAAGAACTAACTGGAGCGTGATCTGCACTCAAAAAATCAAAACCTCACAAACTGCAGTGAACACTGAAACACAACTGTTCACTATCTGTGAAAGGCCCCTTTCTGTACTTCTATAGTGTTTGCAACCAATGTATAGTATACGGATGGAAGCGCGTCACACTATAATTTCTATTGAATGGAGCAGCTAGAAGTACTAAAGAAAAAAAAAAGAGTCTGTGAGTGACACGTGCAGATGCCTACAGACAGCGTTGGATGCAGAGCAAACTGCAGCGTCACCTGCACTCTCACACACACACCTTGCACAGAGCTGTTAAAACAACACTGCAAGGCAAAAGGAAGCTTTACACAGCGGTTGGTAAACTAGCCTGCCTAAAGCAAAGTACACAAAATCGCAATCTCTAACTGTCCCTCAGAGTCAGCAGAGCAGCGTTCTGTCCCTAACTGAGTTCACAGCACAGTGACGCTAAAATGGCGGCGGCGCCTTTTATAGTGCATTCTGACATCATTTCAGCAGCCAATCACAGCCATGCCATTAGTTAAGATGACCGCAGCATTACAGGATGTGCCCACACTTCATAAGATTCCTCATTGGCTGACTAAAATCACATTGCCTCTCAAAGAATTATGGGAACTTCCGATTCCGGTATACGATATTGGAAAAATATCGGAACTAAGTATCGGAATTCCGATACAGCAAATATCGGCCGATACCCGATACTTGCGGTATCGGAATGCTCAACACTACTGCCCACTCATCTTGGCAAAAATCCTCCAGTTCCTGTAAATTCC
>JARQOD010000004.1:571620535-571646847 GCA_033576555.1 Oophaga sylvatica | reverse complement strand
ATCCTGCTGACAGATATCAGTGTAATCAGTATAACGGCACTGACCTTACGCTGTCTGTAGTCACTGAGCACAATCCTGCTGACAGGTATCAGTGTAATCAGTATAATGGCACTGAACTGACACTCTGTGTAGTCACTGAGCACAATCCTGCTGACAGGTATCAATGTAATCAGTATAATGGCGCCAACCTGACGCTGTCTGTAGTCACTGAGGTCAATCCTGCTGACAGGTATCAGTGTAATCAGTATAACTGCGCCGACCTGACACTGTCTGTAGTCACTGAGCACAATCCTGCTGACAGGTATCAGTGTAATCAGTATAATGGTGCTGACCTGACACTGTCTGTAGGTTACTGCACACAATCCTGCTGACAGGTATCAGTATAATCAGTATAACGGCGCCGACCTGACACTGTCTGTAGTCACTGAGCAAAGTCCTGCTGACAGGTATCAGTGTAATCAGTATAACAGCGCCGACCCGACGCTGTCTGTAGTCACTGAGCACGATCCTGCTGACAGATATCAGTGTAATCAGTATAACGGCACTGACTTGACGCTGTCTGTAGTCACTGAGCACAATCCTGCTGACAGGTATCAGTGTAATCAGTATAACGGCACTGACCTGACACTGTGTGTAGTCACTGAGCACAATCCTGCTGACAGGTATCAGTGTAATCTGTATAATGCCGCCGACCTGACGCTGTCTGTAGGTTACTGCACACAATCCTGCTGACAGATATCAGTATAATGGTGCCGAGCTGACGCTGACTGTAGTCACTGAGCACAATCCTGCTGACAGATATCAGTGTAATCAGTATAACGACACTGACCTGACACTGTAGTCACTGAGCACAATCCTGCTGACAGGTATCCGTGTAATCAGTATAACGGCACTGACCTGACACTGTGTGTAGTCACTGAGCACAATCCTGCTGACAGGTATCAGTGTAATCAGTATAACGGCGCCGACCTGACACTGTGTGTAGGTTACTGAGCACAATCCTGCTGACAAGTATCAGTATAATGGTGCCGACCTGACATTGTCTGTAGTCAGTGCACAATCCTGCTGACAGGTATCAGTGTAATCAGTATAACGGTGCCGACTTGACACTGCCTGTAGTCACTGAGCTCAATCCTGTTGACAGGTATCAGTGTAATCAGTATAATGGTGCTGACCTGACACTGTCTGTAGTCACTGAGCACAATCCTGCTGACAGGTATCAGTGTAATCAGTATAACAGCACCGAACTGACGCTGTCTGTAGTCACTGAGCACAATCCTGCTGACAGATATCAGTGTAATCAGTATAACGGCACTGACCTGACGCTGTCTGTAGTCACTGAGCACAATCCTGCTGACAGGTATCAGTGTAATCAGTATAATGGCACTGAACTGACACTCTGTGTAGTCACTCAGCACAATCCTGCTGACAGGTATCAATGTAATCAGTTTAATGGCGCCGACCTGATGCTCTCTGTAGTCACTGAGCTCAATCCTGCTGACAGGTATCAGTGTAATCAGTATAACTGCGCCAACCTGACACTGTCTGTAGTCACTGAGCACAATCCTGCTGACAGGTATGAGTGTAATCAGTATAATGGTGCTGACCTGACACTGTCTGTAGGTTACTGCACATAATCCTGCTGACAGGTATCAGTGTAATCATTATAACGTTGCCGACCTGACACTGTCTGTAGTCACTGAGCACAGTCCTGCTGACAGGTATCAGTGTAATCACTATAACAGCGCCGACCCGACGCTGTCTGTAGTCACTGAGCACAATCCTGCTGACAGATATCAGTGTAATCAGTATAACGGCACTGACCTGACGCTGTCTGTAGTCACTGAGCACAATCCTGCTGACAGGTATCAGTGTAATCAGTATAACGACACTGACCTGACACTGTGTGTAGTCACTGAGCACAATCCTGCTGACAGGTATCAGTGTAATCAGTATAATGCCGCCGACCTGACGCTGTCTGTAGGTTACTGCACACAATCCTGCTGACAGATATCAGTATAATGGTGCCGACCTGACGTTGTCTGTAGTCACTGAGCACAATCGTGCTGACAGATATCAGTGTAATCAGTATAACGACACTGACCTGACACTGTCTGTAGTCACTGAGCACAATCCTGCTGACAGGTATCAGTGTAATCAGTATAACGGCACTGACCTGACACTGTGTGTAGTCACTGAGCACAATCCTGCTGACAGGTATCAGTGTAATCAGTATAACGTCTCCGACCTGACACTGTGTGTAGGTTACTGAGCACAATCCTGCTGACAGGTATCAGTGTAATGGTGCCGACCTGACATTGTCTGTAGTCAGTGCACAATCCTGCTGACAGATATCAGTGTAATCAGTATAACGGCGCCGATCTGACACTACCTGTAGTCACTGAGCTCAATCCTGCTGACAGGTATCAGTGTAATCAGTATAACGGCGCCAACCTGACTCTGTCTGTAGTCACTGAGCACAATCCTGCTGACAGATATCAGTGTAATCAGTATAACGGCACTGACCTGACGCTGTCTGTAGTCACTGAGCACAATCCTGCTGACAGGTATCAGTGTAATCAGTTGTAAGCTTTTCAGGGGATATAGCTCTGGGATCGCCGTCCGGGTAGACGGAGTGGCACAGAAACAGTTCATTCAGACAGCAGTTCTGGTGTAAACTGGCCGCAACCAGCTTTATTAAAGTCCACAGCAAACAGAAGGTGATCAAAACCAAATCATAACCAGAAAATCTGAGCCGCTTCGGCTACTCACTACACACAGATAATGTCCCTCACTATCCGGGACCAGACTCTAACAGCCTGGGCCAAAACAACACATATGTTCAGCATTTACCAGCATGGAGTTTCACAGAGTCTCCTCTTTGTGTCTGAAGGCACCTTCAACGTCCAGACTTGAGAGAGCTCCCCTCCTATTCAGCAGCTACCAGCATGGATTTTCACAGAGACTACTCCTGTGTCCGGGGTACATCGAGCACCCAGACTGAGACAGCTCATACTCCTGGAGACTCCTTCTTGTGCCTGGACTCCTTGTCCAGACTAAGCGAGCTCTCTGTCTGTGTTCGCAGATACCTACTTCTGGTCTCCTAATTAACACCTGAGTGGTTTCAGGCCTGAGCTGCAAGTGTGTACTGAATGTAAGGTGTAGTGACCTTTCTCTACCACTAGGTCTACAAAGCCACACATTTCCCTTATACCAGTCAGCAAAGTACCTAGGTGAAATATACACCCCATTCAATACACATACTCTCACTGTCTCACACAGTATAACGGCACTGACCTGACACTGTGTAGTCACTGAGCACAATCCTGCTGACAGGTATCAGTGTAATCAGTATAATGGTGCCGACCTGACTCTGTCTGTAGTCATTGGGCTCAATCCTGCTGACAGGTATCAGTGTAATTAGTATAACTGCGCCGACCTGACACTGTCTGTAGTCACTGAGCACAATGCTGCTGACAGGTATCAGTGTAATCAGTATAATGGTGCTGACCTGACACTGTTTGTAGGTTACTGCACACAATCCTGCTGACAGGTATCATACCCCCTGAGGAAGGAGCTGTGCTCCGAAACGCGCGTCGGGGTGGATCGGGGTCCTGTTCCACATACCTGGGCATACATCTGTTAAGGTATTCATTTGTTCCTGCTATGGCGTTATTTGAAATAGAGAAATATAATTATTGTTATACATCAGGATATTATGATATTTAATTGCAGTGAACTATTGGGCACTTGCATTTACATATAAGTGTATGTGTGAACATGACTTGATCCTTTGCTAGCATGCATATCATTGGTCTGAGTTGTTGTTTCCCCATTGATACCATTCACCTTTTCTGCTATCTTAATGTTGTTTAATAAAGTTGTTTTTTATGGGACATTTTTGGCTGCTTTTGGTGCTCTTGTGTTTTTTGGCTAAGCTTTTTGCAGTTTTCCCATAGTCCTATTTACCATTTATACATAACATTGTCACTATTGCATTGAGGATATTGGTGATGTTGTCCTTTATTTTTCTGTTATCAGTGTAATCAGTATAATGGTGCTGACCTGACACTGTCTGTAGGTTACTGCACACAATCCTGCTGAAAGGTATCAGTGTAATCAGTATAATGGTGCTGACCTGACACTGTCTGTAGTCACTGAGCACAATCCTGCTGACAGGTATCAGTGTAATCAGTATAACGGCACCGACCTGACACTGTCTGTAGTCACTGAGCAGAATCCTGCTGACAGGTATCAGTGTAATCAGTATAACGGCACCGACCTGACACTGTCTGTAGTCACTGAGCACAATCCTGCTGACAGGTATCAGTGTAATCAGTATAATGGTGCCAACCTGACACTGTCTGTAGTCACTGAGCAGAATCCTGCTGACAGGTATCAGTGTAATCAGTATAATGGTGCCAACCTGACACTGTGTGTAGTCACTGAGCACAATCCTGCTGACAGGTATCAGTGTAATCAGTATAATGGTGCCAACCTGACACTGTCTGTAGTCACTGAGCAGAATCCTGCTGACAGGTATCAGTGTAATCAGTATAACGGCACTGACCTGACACTGTCTGTAGTCACTGAGCACAATCCTGCTGACAGGTATCAGTGTAATCAGTATAACGGCGCTGACCTGACACTGTCTGTAGTCACTGAGCACAATACTGCTGACAGGTATCAGTGTAATCAGTATAACGGTGCTGACCTGACACTGTCTGTAGTCACTGAGCACAATCCTGCTGACAGGTATCAGTGTAATCAGTATAACGGCACTGACCTGACACTGTCTGTAGTTACTGAGCACAATCCTGGTGACAGGTATCAGTGTAATCAGTATAACGGCGCTGACCTGACACTGTCTGTAGTCACTGCACACAATCCTGCTGACAGGTATCAGTGTAATCAGTATAACGGCGCCTACCTGACACTGTCTGTAGTCACTGAGCACAATCCTGCTGACAGGTATCAGTGTAATCAGTATAACGGCACTGACCTGACACTGCCTGTAGTCACTGAGCACAATCCTGCTGACAGGTATCAGTGTAATCAGTATAACGGCGCTGACCTGACACTGTCTGTAGTCACTGAGCACAATACTGCTGACAGGTATCAGTGTAATCAGTATAACGGTGCTGACCTGACACTGTCTGTAGTCACTGAGCACAATCCTGCTGACAGGTATCAGTGTAATCAGTATAACGGCACTGACCTGACACTGTCTGTAGTCACTGAGCACAATCCTGCTGACAGGTATCAGTGTAATCAGTATAACGGCGCTGACCTGACACTGTCTGTAGTCACTGCACACAATCCTGCTGACAGGTATCAGTGTAATCAGTATAACGGCACCGACCTGACACTGTCTGTAGTCACTGAGCACAATCCTGCTGACAGGTATCAGTGTAATCAGTATAACGGCGCTGACCTGACACTGTCTGTAGTCACTGCACACAATCCTGCTGACAGGTATCAGTGTAATCAGTATAACGGCACTGACCTGACACTGTGTAGTCACTGAGCACAATCCTGCTGACAGGTATCAGTGTAATTAATACCAAATCCATAGGGGAAGGTGCCACCCATAGATAAGAAGTGAAAGAGAGAAGAAATTTTATAAAATATTTTGCTTTATTAAATATAATAATCAACAAATTCACAAATAAAACATATACAAAAAAGGGTAAGGGAGACTCCAAAAGAGGAAAAGAGGGGAGAAATTGCAATGTGCCACCGTGATACACCACTAAGGCTAGAAATGATGACAAATGACAAATAAGCACAAATGACCTAAATATAGGAGCATAATGCTTCCATTGTTAAGATGAAATGTATTAACTAGCAGCAAGGACATGCCTTTCAATTAGAAAAGAATAATGATAGACGTGCCTATAAAGCATTTGTCATACACCAGGTTTGCCAGAACAACATAAGCCACAATAGTCATGGTGGTGGGAATTAAATACACCTAAAAATGAGCCATGAATGGAACATGAGTGCCTAAATGAATCAGAGGTAAATATCCCACAACGTACCTAAATGCTGAAGTGTAGAGGCTGGCAATAGGGTGATGGAGATCAGGGCAGAGGCAGCTCCCGCCCATCACGCCGGAAAAGTGACTTCACAAACGGTGCCGTCGGGGCGGGGAGCTGCCTCTGCCCTGATCTCCATCACCCTATTGCCAGCCTCTACACTTCAGCATTTAGGTACGTTGTGGGATATTTACCTCTGATTCATTTAGGCACTCATGTTCCATTCATGGCTCATTTTTAGGTGTATTTAATTCCCACCACCATGACTATTGTGGCTTATGTTGTTCTGGCAAACCTGGGTGTATGACAAATACTTTATAGGCACGTCTATCATTATTCTTTTCTAATTGAAAGGCATGTCCTTGCTGCTAGTTAATACATTTCATCTTAACAATGGAAGCATTATGCTCCTATATTTAGGTCATTTGTGCTTATTTGTCATTTGTCATAATTTCTAGCCTTAGTGGTGTATCACGGTGGCACATTGCAATTCTCCCTCTTTTTTCTCTTTTGGAGTCTCCCTTACCCTTTTTTGTATATGTTTTATTTGTGAATTTGTTGATTATTATATTTAATAAAGCAAAATATTTTATAAATTTCTTCTCTCTTTCACTTCTTATCTATGGGTGGCACCTTCCCCTATGGATTTGTATTAATATGATTTCATGAAGTGTCCCTCGCCTGTTATATCGAGGACTATGGGAATAATAGGTTCAGTGTAATCAGTATAATGGTGCTGACCTGACACTGTCTGTAGTCACTGAGCACAATGCTGCTGACAGATATCATTGTAATCAGTATAATGGTGCTGACCTGACACTGTCTGTAGTACTGATCACAATGCTGCTGACAGGTATCAGTGTAATCAGTATAATGGTGCTGACCTGACACTGTCTGTAGGTTACTGCACACAATCCTGCTGACAGGTATCAGTGTAATCAGTATAATGGTGCTGACCTGACACTGTCTGTAGTAACTGATCACAATGCTGCTGACAGATATCATTGTAATCAGTATAATGGTGCTGACCTGACACTGTCTGTAGTAACTGACACAATCTGCTGACAGGTATCAGTGTAATCAGTATAATGGTGCTGACCTGACACTGTCTGTAGGTTACTGCACACAATCCTGCTGACAGGTATCAGTGTAATCAGTATAATGGTGCTGACCTGACACTGTCTGTAGGTTACTGCACACAATCCTGCTGACAGGGGTCACTTTAAGGTCTCCACACTGTCGGAAGTTATGTCAAATGTATCTGTATCATTATTGCGGGAACCACTTCCCAAATATGCTAAGATTACGTAATATGGGAGGTGGGTATAAGGAACCTGTCCTTCCCAAATATGGCCTAAGATTACGTAATATGGGAGGTGGGGTATAAAGAGAACCTGTCCATGTAAATGCAGTGCTAAATGCCGGCCTCGTGTTATTGAGTATGAGAAGCTGAGGACATTGATGTACAGTTTTGTAAGACAATATTCAGATTAATCTGTATAATTATTTAATGGTCTACTATTTCTGGGACTTTCTGATTGCGGCATTTATTGGATTGTAAGAGGAGGCGGGCTTCCTGCCTCATTCCATCGGCACCTCTGTGATGCAGTTGTAGGGAGCCGATCATTTTCATGGCGGCTAGAGATCAAATAATCCCCTTCAGGTTTGCCAGCTATGGTGGCCTGTTAGACCTTGTACACCCAGATCTACTCCTTCTGCTGACCCCCAGAGCTATGCCTGCTCCCTGCACAACCTCCTAAGGTGCGTTTCCATTAGCCGGTGGTTACAAAATCCATGGTGAAGTTATTGCACCAGGAGGTGCCGAGTTTTCTCTTTCTTTCTAGCCCGTTTCTCCATGTCCTGGTAGCCCACATTAACCCTCTGTGTGTAGAACAAATAACAGGCAGCCGGCTGGTGTCAGGTGCAGGACCTCACAGATTCTTGTAGACCAACGTGTGACTTTTCTGTCTTTATTTCTACAGTGGATATTTCAGGACATGGGCTTGGAACAATGATGTTTACAGGTAAGAAGATCATAGTCATCAAAATGTTCAGCTTTCTGTCTAATATCGGCACTGATATCGGCGATCCACCAGTCACATATCATCAGGGTGGTGTATGTTTCTGAATGTCATCGTCACGCGTTTCCACACTTACAGTGACGCAGTTGTCACTCACATCTTGAGTATTGGATCATTCATCAGGAAATGTCCGTATTTTCCGTTAGATTCTGCTTGTAATGATACTGGGACGTGCTCTGTGCCGCACAGCGCTCGCGTGTCTCTTAAGACAATTAGTGGTCACTGCAAGTTTCTAGATTTTTCTTTTTTATAGAGAGTAGAATTGGTGTGAACATCCCAGTCCGACTAAAGTTGAAGCTGAATATTCTTACATGTATCTAGTATACAAAACATGGAGAGCACACAAGGTATGGAATGATGTGTCTTTCTTCCACATTTTTTCCTCGCTCTACAGACCGGGTACATTTTATAGAACACCTCGGACCAGGTCTCTTTACAACCATAGAGGAAGTTGATCCGGTCCTGTGTAGTCTCCGAGACCAAGACCTGCTGACCAAGGAACAGTACTGTGATGTGATGAAGAAGACCACCTCCCGGGAGAAGATGGAAGAGCTGTGTTCCATTATCAGTCGCTGGGAGGACACTGGGAAGTGCGCCGCTTATACAGCGATCAAAAGTAACAATGAGTTTTTCTTTAAACGATTAGAAGAAGACTGGATGAGAAGAAGTCTTTTGGGTAAGTCTATAACATGGCCGCTTTATATTTCACCGTTAAGCTGATGATCTTTCCATACTTCAAAAATGCCCGGTGCCATTTCACACAAGCGCTGAAGACTCAAGAGAGTTGATGGTGTCATGTGTGACTGTTGGTTTCCTAATAATGCCCTGCAGTGATCACATCCCATGGTCGAGCTCAACCATTCATGACTATCCTAACCAGTATAAAAGATGAGGTCCGGACAAGGAGCACCATTTCAGCTGCAGATGAAGGAAGAGAGCCACAGTATTCATTACTGATGGGTAGGCGGAGCCCCAGATCAGGATGTTACCTCAGATCAAAAGAGTGATGACTGGCTGGCCCCTCCAGCTCGGGCTCCTCCTACTCAGCTCCAGTCTAAGATTTGAGGTCCAGAGGATGGTCGCTGCTAATGCAGCTCCTCAGAAGATTTTATTATTTTAATATTCGGACAGGAGACTTGGATCACTAGTTGGTCTAGAGGTCTCAGGGGTATCAGCGCTGCTGTACCCCAACCTCTCCCTTGGCGGATCTGTATTTACTCAAAGTCCCTGCAGAATCCTTGCCGGCCCTGGGGGATGAGGAGAGCTTCTCTGGCGGGAACGCAAACCACACGTGCGGTCACTGCGTTCTTCGCCCTGGGGGGAAGCATGGGCACTGCGCCAGAAACCCCTGAGGGTCCCTGTGGCGCCTTGGCTGGTGAGTACTCCACACAAATTTTAATAATAATTATGTGTGAGTGCTTTAGCGTCTGATGAACAGCGCTATTACTAATGTCAGTATGCTTCAGCGCTGCTGTGACAGCGTTACTACATGTAATGTCAGTATGCTTCAGTGCTGCGGTGACAGCGTTACTACATGTATGTCAGTATGCTTCAGCGCTGCTGTGACAGCGTTACTACATGTAATGTCAGTATGCTTCAGCGCTGCTGTGACAGCGCTACTACATGTAATGTCAGTATGCTTCAGCGCTGCTGTGACAGCGCTACTACATGTAATGTCAGTATGCTTCAGCGCTGCTGTGACAGCGCTACTACATGTAATGTCAGTATGCTTCAGTGCTGCTGTGACAGCGCTACTACATGTAATGTCAGTATGCTTCAGCGCTGCTGTGACAGCGCTACTACATGTAATGTCAGTATGCTTCAGCGCTGCTGTGACAGCGTTACTACATGTAATGTCAGTATGCTTCAGTGCTGCTGTGACAGCGCTACTACATGTAATGTCAGTATGCTTCAGCGCTGCTGTGACAGCGCTACTACATGTAATGTCAGTATGCTTCAGCGCTGCTGTGACAGCGCTACTACATGTAATGTCAGTATGCTTCAGCGCTGCTGTGACAGCGCTACTACATGTAATGTCAGTATGCTTCAGCGCTGCTGTGACAGCGTTACTACATGTAATGTCAGTATGCTTCAGCGCTGCTGTGACAGCGCTACTACATGTAATGTCAGTATGCTTCAGCGCTGCTGTGACAGCGCTACTACATGTAATGTCAGTATGCTTCAGCGCTGCTGTGACAGCGTTACTACATGTAATGTCAGTATGCTTTAGCGTCTGAATGAGCAGCGCTATTACTAATGTCAGTATGCTTCAGCGCTGCTGTGACAGCGTTACTACTTGTATGTCAGTATGCTTCAGCGCTGCTGTGACAGCGCTACTACATGTAATGTCAGTATGCTTCAGCGCTGCTGTGACAGCGCTACTACATGTAATGTCAGTATGCTTCAGCGCTGCTGTGACAGCGCTACTACATGTAATGTCAGTATGCTTCAGCGCTGCTGTGACAGCGCTACTACATGTAATGTCAGTATGCTTCAGCGCTGCTGTGACAGCGCTACTACATGTAATGTCAGTATGCTTCAGCGCTGCTGTGACAGCGCTACTACATGTAATGTCAGTATGCTTCAGCGCTGCTGTGACAGCGCTACTACATGTAATGTCAGTATGCTTCAGCGCTGCTGTGACAGCGCTACTACATGTAATGTCAGTATGCTTCAGCGCTGCTGTGACAGCGCTACTACATGTAATGTCAGTATGCTTCAGCGCTGCTGTGACAGCGCTACTACATGTAATGTCAGTATGCTTCAGCGCTGCTGTGACAGCACTACTACATGTAATGTCAGTATGCTTCAGCGCTGCTGTGACAGCACTACTACATGTAATGTCAGTATGCTTCAGCGCTGCTGTGACAGCGCTGTTACAAGAAGATGTGGTGATTTTTTGTCCGCAGGCAGATAGCTGCAGGACAGAGAGGGAGCAGGAGCGGGGAGAGTTCGCGCTCATTATTTGAGCTGGCGGGGGGCGTGGCCTATCTATCCCGGTCTTTTGAGCAGGAAGACGCGCGCTCTGGCTTTTCTCCTGCGACCCCCTCACTGTGGCGGCCATTACTCAGGCTCCTGGGCTCCTCAGACCGCTCCTCTCCTCATATAGACACCACGGCCAGCTGGGTGAGTGCGGATTCCTCACCCCGCAGCGCAGCGATCGCTATCCTGCAGCTGCAGTCTCATCAGAGACATAAAAATTGGCTGGGGCTCACAAATATATATATATTTTGGTGAGTTTGCAATATTAACCCCTTTGAGGGTTATTTCTACCAGCTAAATTTGCTGACTGAATACCGCTGGGGTAACTCTGCTTGGTGGAGCGTTAACCCTTCAGCGTTTGAAAAAAAAAAAAAAAAAACCGCATAGTTTTTTGCTGGTATTACCGCTTTGACCTGCTCATACAGGTGAGACATGTCTGAACAGAGTTCAGATGCCGCGGATCACGTCCCAGTGCCATTGCGGCAATCAGATACGCAGACCTCCACAGCGTCTAGCGCTGCGGTCGACAGCGGTGGAAAATTGGATGATATCGCTCGATCGATTAATAACTTATCTGACCTTTTAGGTCAATATGTGTCTGCTAATTCCTCTCAGAGGAAGCGACGCAGGCCGTTACCGGCCTCTACACGGAGCGAGTCAGATGTATCTGATATTGGGCAGAGTTCCCCTTTAAATTCGGATGGAGAAATATCCGATTCAGATGCGGACGAGCCGCAGGGGCGTTCCTCTATGACAAAGCGTACGGAGGCATTAATTGAAGCCATGAGAGATATATTACAGTTACCGGAGGAGGTAACTAGTCGTCCTGGTAAATCAGCACGCATGTTCCAGGAGTCCCGTGCTTCGCGCACAACATTGCCAGCTCTGGATGAGCTTAATGGTGTAATAGAGGAGGAACGTCTATGTCCAGATAAGCGTTTTCATGGAACGCATTTCTTTGATACACTTTATCCTTGCTCTACGGAGTTAAAGGCTAATTGGACTTCTGCTCCTGAAGTGGATGTGTCTTTGTCTCAGCTTAGTAAATCCTCTCTACTCCCTATTAAGGGAAAAGCGAGCTTACAGGAGCCTTTGGATAGAAAGGCAGAATTGGCGGCAAAAGCAAGCTATGAGGCTGCGGGTCATGGATTTCGAGCAGTGCTAGGATCCATGTGTGCTGCTAGAGCTTCTCTAAGCTGGTTGGCACGTCTGAAGACGGAGTTGCAAAATGAATCTCCGTTATCTGAGATACGGGAAACTTGTGAATGGTTAGAAACGGCAGCCTGTTATATCTTTGATGCCGGTCTGGATACGGCATCTCTGCTGGCCAAAGCGCAAGCTTCAGCGGTCACAGTCAGAAGAGCTTTATGGCTCAGACAGTGGGCCGGGGACGCAGTTTCCAAACAAGGGTTGTTGGCCTTACCTTACAAGGGTGGCCATCTTTTTGGATCCGACCTCACAGAGCTGATTTCCAAGGCTAAGGCGAAGGAATCAGCATTACCACAGCGAAGGGCCATGGCCTCGGTGTCCAGTAAGCCTGGTGTTTATAGTGGTCGGCGGTCCTTTCGGGGCCGAGGACGATCTAGTCACTCCTCGTGGGATCGGGTCGTCCTTCTTTCTCAGGAAAGAAATCCTCTCAGAAAACTCGTACTCCCTGGAAGCAGAGTTTCCGCCAGAACAAGCGGGAACTTGACAAGAAACCCGCAAAGTCAGATTGACGCCAGGGGTCCACTCGAGGATTCTCAAGTGGGGGGTCGCCTGCTTCTTTTCAAGGAGACTTGGATGGCTCGCGTTCCAGATTCCTGGGTAACGCGGATAGTGTCGGCAGGCTATTTCATAGAGTTTGCTTCTCAACCCCCAAATGTTTTTTGTCAATCTCGCGTTCCGTCGGAACCCGAGCTTGTTGTCGCTCTACAGCGAGAGGTCGAATCGCTACTACAAAAGGGTGTAGTGATACCGGTTCCGTCAGAGGACCGAGGGAAAGGTTTTTATTCCAACCTTTTTATAGTTCCCAAAAAGGAGAACAAATTTCGCCCGATTCTGGATCTCAAGCGATTAAACCGGCATGTCCATGCCCGGAAATTTCGCATGGAGTCGCTTCGTTCCGTTGTGGCAGCTCTGTCACAGAACGATTTTCTGGTGTCAATCGACATTCGCGACGCCTATTTGCATATTCCCATCGGAAAGGCTCATCAGCGCTTTCTTCGATTTGCCATAGGTCAGAATCATTACCAGTTCGTGGCTCTGCCGTTCGGCTTAGCCTCAGCGCCAAGGGTCTTTACAAAAATTCTGGCGCCCCTCATGGCACTCCTTCGAAGACAGGGGATTACGATTCTCCCTTATCTGGACGATCTTTTGATCGTGGCTTCCTCGGAGGAGGAGGCGTTGACGGCTCGGGATTTGTCTCTTCAGTTTCTGAAAGACTTCGGTTGGCTGGTCAATTGGGAGAAGTCGTCCCTGGAACCATCGAGGACAATTCTCTTTTTGGGAATGCATCTCGACACGTTTCGGTCGGTAGTTTCCCTACCACCAGACAAACAGTCATGTCTTCTTCGGCATGTACAGATTATGACATCCTCAACGGCAATGTCCCTACGGAAGTGTATGCGTCTTCTGGGACTGATGGTGGCGTCCATGGAGGCAATTCCTTTTGCCCAGTTCCACTCCAGGACTCTTCAAAGGTTCATCTTGAGTCGATGGAATCAGTCGCAATCGCTGGATTGCAGTGTCACCATTTCTCGCGCGGTGCGGGATTCTCTAGAATGGTGGTTACGTCCAGGGGCATTCTCCCTGGGGAAGTCTTTCCTCCCTCTGAAGTGGTCAGTCATAACCACCGATGCCAGCCTGACGGGCTGGGGGGTGTTTGGAACAATCTCTGGATTCAGGGGTATGGTCACCGGAAGAGTCTGTGCTTCCGATCAACATCCTGGAATTGAGGGCGATTTTCCTTTGCCTCCAACATTGGACGGTCCCTTTGAGCGGTCTGCCAGTCCGTGTGCAGACAGACAATGCGACGGCTGTCGCGTATATCAATCACCAAGGTGGGACAAGGAGTTCCAGACTCATGGTAGAGGTGTCCCGAATTCTGATTTGGGCAGAGGCCAATGTACCAGCCATTTCGGCGATTCACATTCCAGGGGTTCAGAATATTACAGCGGACTTTCTCAGTCGCAGAAGGATGGATCCCGGGGAATGGAGCCTCCACCCGGAAGTCTTTGCACTACTGTGCTCTCGCTGGGGAACCCCCCAAGTGGATTTGATGGCATCCAGGTCCAATGCCAAGTTACCGACATTCATGTCCAGGTACAAGGACCCGAAGGCGGTGGCGGTGGATGCTCTAGTGGCTCAGTGGGATCAGTTCGAGCTGATCTATGTATTCCCGCCGATATCCTTACTTCCTCTAGTGCTGCGTCGGATCAGACTAGAGAGAATTCCAGCTATTCTGATAGCTCCAGACTGGCCAAGAAGGGTGTGGTTCTCGACAATAATGTCGCTGTTGGCGGCACCTCCGTTTCCACTCCCTCTTCAACCGGACTTGTTGACTCAGGGGCCCGTTTGTCATCCGGACTTGATGTCCCTGCGTTTGACGGCGTGGCTCTTGAGACCGAAATCTTGACCCGTAGAGGTTTTTCAGCCGAGGTCATTGCTACCCTTCGTGCTGCAAGATGTCCGGCTACTTCTAGGATTTACCACAAAATTTGGGAAACCTTCTTTTCGTGGTGTTTGGGGTCTTCTCGGAACCCGAGAAAATTTTCCATTCCCAACCTGTTGGCTTTTCTGCAGCATGGGCTAGACAAGGGTTTGGCAGTTAGCACTCTGAAAGGTCAGATTTCTGCTCTGTCCTTATTGTTCCGGAGAACCATTGCTTCGAATAGAGACGTGCTCTCCTTTTTCCGAGGTATCTCTCGTAAGTTTCCGCCGCGGAAGGCACCCGTGTCTCCTTGGCGGCTCAACCTTGTTTTGGAGGCTCTTCAGCATAAACCTTTTGAACCTATGGTTTCTGCTAGCCTTTCTTTACTTTCTTGGAAGGTGGCTTTCCTTGTTGCAGTCACTTCCTTGAGGAGAGTTTCTGAATTGGCAGCTCTTTCTTGTTCGCCTCCTTTTCTGGAGTTTTTTCCGGATCGTGTAGTGCTTCGCACTCGGGGTGATTTTTTGCCTAAAGTGGTGTCACAATTTCATGTTAACCAGGATATTGTGTTGCCTTCACTCTGTCCGGATCCGAAGAATACGAAAGAGCGAGATTTACACACATTGGATTTAGTGCGGGCCTTGAAGTTTTATCTATCTATTACTCAAGGTTTTCGTAAGACGGACTCCCTGTTTGTGGTTCCGGCAGGTCGTCGGCGTGGTCAACGAGCTTCCAAGGGTTCTATAGCTCGTTGGATCCGGTCAGCTATTTTGGAAGCTTACCGTCTTCGGGGTGAATCTTGCCCGATTAAGATTCGAGCCCATTCCACGAGAGCTGTGGCTTCATCGTGGGCTTTTCATCAAGGTGCTTCGGCAGTGCAGCTTTGCCGAGCGGCGACTTGGCGCTCTGTCCACACGTTTACAAGGTTTTATAAAGTGGACGTCAGTGCTTCCGCTGATGCAGCCCTCGGACGTAGGGTCCTGCAGGCAGCTGTAGTTTAAAGTTCTGGATGAACTTGTGTTTAGCGCTGGTTGCGCTTTGTTGTTAAGGTTGTTGGGTTTCTGCCTTTTGTTGGTTTTTTTCCCACCCTTATTTTTGAACTGCTTTGGGACGTCCCATCAGTAATGAATACTGTGGCTCTCTTCCTTCATCTGCAGCTGAAACACGGATTTTGGTAAAGACTTACCTGTAAAATCCTTTTCAGCGAAGGAAGGAAGAGAGACACAGCACCCTCCCACGGCAGAAGTGTGTTGATGTTTTCAGATGCAGCGCGACCCTTATCTGATAGCGATTATCTGGGCTGAGGTCAGCGCGCTAAGGCTCTGTTCCAGCATCGCCAGCTCATCGCAGTAGTCAGGTTCCGTGAGTAGTACCTGGAACTCTGTGGTTTTTGGCTTTCTTTGCATGCATAACCTGTATCCTTGTGTTTTTTCTCTGAAGTTCCTTCAGAAGGGGTTATGTTGCTCCGCTGGTGATCTTGGCTCTTTTCCTAAAAGCTTTGGTACGACTGGAGCTGAGTAGGAGGAGCCCGAGCTGGAGGGGCCAGCCAGTCATCACTCTTTTGATCTGAGGTAACATCCTGATCTGGGGCTCCGCCTACCCATCAGTAATGAATACTGTGTCTCTCTTCCTTCCTTCGCTGAAAAGGATTTTACAGGTAAGTCTTTACCAAAATCCGTGTTTTATGCTCGTACAGTGTAGGGCTAGGAGGTAAGGTAAGATGTTGTACCACTGTTGAAGTAGATTGAAAATGGCAGTGATAGTCTCAGTCTGTGAAAACTAATCCAAAGATTCAAGTGATACCTAGAAAAGTGCTGGACCTGCATAGTCCGTGTGTCTGTGCATTTATTGATCTGATATATACAGTAGTTACACCATCTTAAAGAGAATCTATAAGAAGGTGTTAGCTATGTATGTAATATCACCGAGATGTACATCAGAGCCTCTGATTCCAGCAATGTGTCACTTATTGAGCTGTGTTGTGCTTCTTCAATAAAATCAGTGTTTTATCAGAATGATATTTTCACTACAGGACCATTGCCCTGTTGCCTGCTGGTCCAACCATGCCCCCCACACTGCTTAGCAGCTGTTTGACAGCTTACTATGTACATCGTCATTCAGGGGTGTGGGTGGGTTACACAGGGTTCAACATGATGGTCCCTGCTAGATGTGCAGCGGAGAAAACTGTGATTTTATCACAGCTGTCGTACCCTGTAAACTAAATGATACATCCCTGGAATCAGGGTGATAACAGCATTTTTTATTCTTCACATAGTACTAGTGTTCCTAAAAGAAAATGCTGAAAACAAGGCTTGTGTGTCTCAGAAAGTGTGCTTTCTGCAATGTGGGATACCCAAGATATATATGCGTGTGCATTCTAAAAGTTTCCTTTGTGCCCACTTTATTGTTGTGATAGTCCAGTTTTGGACTTGTACAGTCATGGCCAAAAGTTTTGAGAATGACACAAATATTATATTTTCACATGATCTGCTGCCCTCTGGTTTTTATGTGTGTTTGACAGATGTTTTTATCACAGACAGAAATATAATTGCAAACATATGAGTAACAAAAGCTTATATTGACAGTTAGAATGAGTTAATGCAGCAAGTCAATATTTGCAGTGTTGACCCTTCTTCTTCAGGACCTCTGCAATTCTCCCTGGCATGCTCTCAATCAACTTCTGGACCAAATCCAGACTGATAGCAGTCCATTCTTGCACAATCAATGCTTTTATTTTGTCAGAATTTTAGGTTTTTGCTTGTCCACCCGTCTCTTGATGATTGACCACAAGTTCTCAATGGGATTAAGATCTGGGGAGTTTCCAGGCCATGGACCCAAAATCTCTATGTTTTGTTCCCTGAGCCATTTAGTTATCACCTTTGCTTTATGGCAAGGTGCTCCATCATGCTGGAAAAGGCATTGTTGATCGCCAAACTGCTCTTGGAGGGTTAGGAGAAGTTGCTCTTGGAGGACATTCTGGTACCATTCTTTATTCATGGCTGTGTTTTTAGGCAAGACTGTGAGAGAGCCGATTCCCTTGGCTGAGAAGCAATCCCACACATGAATGGTTTCAGGATGCTTAACAGTTGTCATGAGACAAGACTGGTGGTAGTGCTCACCTTGTCTTCTCCGAATGAGGCGTTTTCCTGATGTCCCAAACAATCGAAAAGGGGATTCATCAGAGAAAATAACTTTACCCCAGTCCTCAGCAGTCCACTGCCTGTACCTTTTGCAGAATATCAGTCTGTCCATGATGTTTTTTCTGGAGAGAAGTGGCTTCTTTGCTGCCCTCCTTGAGACCAGGCCTTGCTCCAAGAGTCTCCGCCTCACAGTGCGTGCAGATGCACTCACACCTGCCTGCTGCCATTCCTGAGCAAGCTCTGCACTGCTGGTAGCCCGATCCCACAGCTGAAACACTTTTAAGAGACGGTCCTGGCGCTTGCTGGTCTTTCTTGGGTGCCCTGAAGCCTTTTTGGCAACAATGGAACCCCTTTCCTTGAAGTTCTTGATGATGTGATAGATTGTTGACTGAGGTGCAATCTTTCTAGCTGCGATACTCTTCCCTGTTAGGCCATTTTTGTGCATTGCAATGATGACTGCACGTGTTTCTTTAGAGATAACCATGGTTAACAGAAGAGAACCAATGATGCCAAGCACCAGCCTCCTTTTAAAGTGTCCAGTGGTGTCATTCTTACTTAATCATGACAGATTGATCTCCAGTCATGTCCTCATCAACACCCACACCTGTGTTAATGGAGCAATCACTGAAAAGAGGTTAGCTGGTCCTTTTAAGGCAGGGCTGCAATGATGTTGAAATGTGTTTTGGGGGATAAAGTTCATTTTCTAGCCAAATATTGACTTTGCAAGTAATTGCTGTTAAGCTGATCACTCTTTATAACATTCTGGAGTATATGCAAATTGCCATTAGAAAAAGTGAAGCAGTAGACTTTGTAAAAATTAATATTTGTGTCATTCTCAAAACTTTTGGCCATGACTGTACACAGGTCACTTGAATACAGCAGCCTGTTGCAGATACCCCATAAACAAGGATTATTTCGGCACTCCCCATGTGATAACTCTATAGCTTTGCACCACTTTTGTATAAACACCAGCAAGTCATTTATCTATCAACAAAAAGGAATAATTTTTGACCGTTTCTACATTGTAAGAAGCCTAGAAAGTGTGAAGCTGCCCTTTTCTGGCTGAGTAGGCTGCTGGTTACCATCCGTTTTCCCTGAGCAGATAGGCTGAGATCACTGTGATCACACTACAGAGCTCAAACTGGGTTCAATTGACATTAAAGGGAACTCCCGAGTGTTGTACTCATCGATTCTGGGCAGTTAGACGCATTTCCGATTTCTCACAATCTGGATTCAACTTTCTATAGTGAGCTGGTAAATAAGACATGGAGAACATCCCCAGACGTTGACTAATGATGTGTTTCCTTTCATTTCTACTCATACTACACAGACAAGGCCCATTTTATTGTCTGGCACCGATCTGATCTCATTACAACAATAGCGATTGTAGATCCCGTTGTACATGATCTCCTGGATCGGAACCTACTGACTGTGGAACAGTACAAAGATTTGATGAAGGAGATGTCATCTCAGGAGAAGATGAGGAAACTGTGTGATATTATCAGTCACTGGGATCGTATTGGGATGTACAAAGGCTTATAAAGTTCTCAGAAGATACAATAAATATATCATGAGAATTTTGGAAGTAAAGGACATGGTATGGATAAATGCATGGTCACATGTTTGGGGTAAGTCTAGAACATACTTTGTACTATATCTTTATATCTAATTGTCCTACGTGTAAACACAGGCTGATCCATTTTCTGCTGCATCATCTGTAAAGCAAAAAGAGAATCATTATGTAGGATTTCTGGATATAAGGCTGACAGCATCTTCTGTCTTCCTGTGATCGCAGAACCCTTTACTTGCACTTGCAAACTTTGAAACATATCTTTCAGAGAGGCTATAGGAAGCAATGCTGAGGAACATGATCTTCAGTAAGGATATCTTAATTGCAGTGTTGAGAAGCATGGTTGTGAGAACTTGTGGAACTCCTAGAGTGAACTCGCTGGGCCGCGACAACGAACCTCCCTCGGCGGAGCTGACCTGGTGAACCACCCCCTATACAGGGAGCATCAGGGGCAGGCCCAGGGGAGACTATCACCGCGACAGCTGGTACCCAGGGACGGACAATAGGAGACAGTTACCGGGAGACGGGACGGACAAGCAGAGAGGCTGGCATGGCTGAGACACTTGGCAGGCGGGCATGGCTGAGACACTGGTAGGGAAGCACGGCTGAGACACTGGCAGGCGGGCACGGCTGAGACACTGGCAGATGGGCACTAGGAGAGAACACATAGAGGGACCTGGGTGATGACTGAGGGAAAGGTAGCAACTGTGCAAGACAGGGCGGTTAGCCCGAGAACAGGGAACTGCAGGGAAGCGTAGGGCCCGAATCAAGAGTGAGGCACAAATGATAGTCAGGCACAGCCTAGAGGAAGAGGCTGCCTGATATGCAGAGCATGCCGCGGGACTTCCAGGTCAGGGTCCTCCCGGGGCATAGAGAGGACGGGAAGGAGCTGTCGAAGTCAGGCAGGGTGATGTGCGCGTGCGCCGCTGAGCCCAGCGTGAGAGACGTGCACCCAACGGGAGCCAGCCGCGATACTGGAGGAGAGGATGCCGGGTGACGCACACCAGCTCCGGGAGCACGCCGGGACGCCGTGGACAGGTAAGTATGCTGGGGTTCGGGGGGCGGCAGGGAAGGCGGCGTGACAATGTACTTCAGAGAGGATAAGAACTGCAGTGCTGAGGAACATGGACTTCAGCATAATTGCAGTGTTGAGGATCATGGTCTTCAGAAAGGATTATAACTGCATTGCTGAGGAGCATTGTCTTCAGAGAGGATTTTAACTGCAGTGCTGAGGAGCATTGTCTTCAGAGAGGATTTTAACTGCAGTGCTGAGGAGCATGGCCTTCAGAGAGGATAATTGCAGTGATGAGGAGCTTGGTATTCAGAATGGATTATAACTGCAGTGCTGAGGAGCATGGACTTTAGCAAGGAGTAGAACTGCGGAGTTCATGAGCAAGGTCTTCAGAGATGATGATAATTGCATTGTTGAGGAGCATGGTCTTCAGAGAGAATTATAGCTGCAGTGCTGACTATCATGGACCTTAGAGAAGATAGTAACTGCTATTATATGAACATGTAGGCCATATAAAGTTGAATGAAGTGACATCTTGTTATTTGTGATATGATGTTTTATTCCAGACAAATCCACATTTTTTAATGTGTAAATGAGCTTTTAAGCTCTATAGGCCAATTATATGTATCCCAGAGATTTTGCCTCCAGAGTTTACTTAAAATGAGAGGAGGTATTAGCAGTATAACACATTTAAAGGGAATCTGTCACCTATTTTTCCATATATAAGCTGCAGGGGCTTATACATCATTCTGGAATACTGTAGATAAGTCCCCGATGTAACCTGAAAGATAAGAAAAACGAGTTATATTATACTCACCCGGGTGTCCGGTCCGGTCCGATGGGTGTCGCGGTCCGGGTCCGGCGCCTCCCATCTTCTAGCGATGATGTCCTCCTCCTTGCTTCTGTCGTGCTCCTGTACAGGCATACTTTATCTGCCCTGTTGAGCGCAGAGCAAAGTACTGCAGTGCGCAGCCACCGGGAAAGGTCAGAGATGCCCAGCGCCTGCGCACTGCAGTACTTTGCTCTGCTCTCAACAGGGCAGATAAAGTACGCCTGTACAGGAGCACAACAGAAGCAAGGAGGAGGACATCATCGCTAGAAGATGGGAGGCGCCGGACCTGGACCTGTGACACCCATCGGTCCCGGACCGCATCGGACCGCCCCTGGGTGAGATTCAAAGATTCAAAGAAGCTTTATTGGCAGGACTAAATACACATTAGTTTTGCCAAAGCAAGTGTACAAAAGGGAATAGGGATAGGGACTGTAGGGATGTTGGGTACCGGCTGTAGGAAAGGTGGATGGGGCAGATACAGGATGAGGGCTGTAAGAACAATGGTTGGGGCAGATCCAGGTGGGGGCTATAGAAGTCCATGGCATAGGGAAGGCGGATGGGGGGATGGGGGCAGATTTGGGGTGGGGGCTATAGAAGTCCATGACATATCATAGTTCTCTTTCTCGCAGTCTATGACATTCGCTCACATACCGTGCTGCTATCTCCACTGCTCTCTCTTCTTCCCCCAGCAAGATATATGTTTTCTCTTCCTCCTTCATGGTGATGAAATCCGGGAAGAGATGTGAGAGTCTCCTGAAGTGAGTGTCCCTCACTGCTGAGTATTTGGAGCAGTGTAGTAGGAAGTGGGTTTCGTCCTCTATGGCCTCCTGGTCACAGTGTTGGCATAGTCTTTCCTCCCTGGGCTTGTAGCTCTGCCTGTGTCGGCCAGATTCGATGGCCAGACTGTGGGCACTGAGTCTATACCGGCTCAGGATCTTCCGTCTCTGTGGTCCGGGAGTTTCTCCAGGTATGGGGCCAGACTGTAGTCTCTCTGTAGACTCCGGTACATGGTCAGTTTCTGGGAGCTGATGATGTCGTTCTTCCAGTCACTGACATACCTCTCCTGGCCTTCGGTTATCATCTTCCTGATTCTGGCTTTTGTCAGGTTGTTGTGATTGGTGTTCTGGTCAGGTTGGGTTTGGGTGGGCTGTTCCGAGGGTCCTGGTTTTTCTGTTTAGTATAATGTAACTTGTTTATTTTATCTTTCAGGTTACATTGGGGGCTTATCTACAGCATTACAGAATGCTGAAGATAAGCCCCTGATGTCAGTGGCTGCAGCTTATATACGAAAAAATAGGTGACAGTTGACTGACAGTACAGCTGAACTGAGCTTTGGCTTATTTCAAATACATGTTCAGCTGCAGTTCTCCTTTCATAATGTTGTCAGCTCTGCTGTAGAGGCATCAGGTGAGGGAGTTCAGGGAGAGACTGGATTCCTTATACTAATGATGAAAAAATGGAAACAAAACCTTGATATTTTCAATATTAAGTGTGAGCTCACTAACAGCCGTGTGTTGTGAACACTTTTAATCTGGCTTCTGAGTTTGGGCTCCCTCTGGTGGTTGCTGCTGGTAATGGAGCTGGTCTGGCTGACAGAGGTCTATCACCTGAGGAGAATGATTGGAAGTCAGGTGTTGCAGACTGGAGAGATTGAGGTGAGCAGCCTTCTCTTAGTTTTTGCGGGTGATTTGGTTTTTCTTCCTGAAGCCTTCTGGAAGTCTGCTTGCTCCCTGCTTTGTCCTGCATCTTTCAGATAAGTTATTGATCTGTTTTAATCTGTGTTTTTTTTTCCTTTTGGCTTTGCTTTGTTCTCTGCCTTGCTGGTGTGAGTTCAGGCGGGTTCCCTGCTGGGACCTGTGCAGGACTCTGTTTTCTTTGCCACCGATTATGTCAGTCTTTTCTGTATTTCTAGTCCCCTGTTATTTCAGTATCTGTTGTTTTGCGTCCAGTTCACACCAGAGTTCTGATTTAGTGGGGAGTGGTCGTGTGGCCTCAGTATTTTTGCATATCAGACGTGTTGGAATTTTTCTTAGGGTTTTTTGCGGAATTGCAGACAGCATCCTTTCCTGTCCTGTTCTATCCAGACAGTTTGGGCCCCAGCATTTGCTTATTCTATTTTTCTGCCTGTGTTTTGTACTTCATCTGTCTCACCGGCAATATATGTTGGGGGCTATCTATTCCTTTGGGGCTCTACTCCGGGACAGTTAGCTTTCCCCTTTCTCTCTTTAGGCTTAGTTAACTCTTTGGCTGTGTCGAGGCGTCTAGGGCATCGTAGGTACGTCCCATGGCTAATTCTAGTTGTGTTGTCAGTTTAGGCGTCTGCAATCCGCTAAGTTACCAACCTCTCTGGGTGTCTGGTTGCCCAGCTTATATCTCTATTATCCCTCCTTGGTTACCGAATCATAACAGCCGTGGCTGCTATCAATGAAGTTATGAATGGTTGTTTGAGGACCGTTCTGCTACACCACATCATTGAGATTCGCTGCTGGTAGCTCCATTTGCAAATCTGCTTTATTTTTAGTGGCAAAACTTGTTTTCACAGTTTTTTGTGAACTTTTAGAGTTACAGTTGTGCTCAAAAGTTTACATACCCAAGCAGAATTTTTTGCTTTCTTGGCCTTTTTTCAGACAATATGAATGATAAGATTAAAACTTTTTCTCCACTCATGATTACTGGTTGGGTGAAACCATTTATTGTCAAACTACTGTGTTTTCTCTTTTTAAATCGTAATGACAACCCAAAACATCCAAAAGACCCTGATCAAAAGTTTACATTCCCCAATTCTTAATACCGTGTATTGCTCCCTCTAATATCAATGACAGCTTAAAGTCTCTTGTGGTAGTTGTGGATAAGTTTCTTTATTTTCTCTGATGGTAAAGCTGCCCACTAGAGTTGAGCGATACTTTCCGATATCCAAAAGTATCGGAATCGGAATTGTATCGCCGATACCCAAAAAATTTCGGCGATACCCGATACCGATACCGGAAGTCCAATGTAAGTCTATGGGAACAAAATATCGGAATTAAAAAAAAAACATTCTTGCCTTGTTGGTTAATTGTACATGAAGGAAAACAACAAAGAGTAATGTAGAATGTATTGGGGAGGTTGAGGACACATTAAAGGCATAGATGTTTAACCCAATCAAATGGAATAGCATAAATATTTTTTTTTTAAAGATGTTCGGATTGACGAAGAAATTGACAATGTTGTTAACGTTTTTTCTATTTTGACAAATATGTATATTTCACAACTTCCATGCTCTTCACCTTTTTAACTTTTGACACACTTTGTCCTTCATAATCTTCAGCAGCATCATCTTTTTCATCAAATTATTCTTCATCTTCACCTTCTTTATCTTCTTCTTAAACTTCTTGCTATTCATCTTTTTGTTAACATTACTCATATTCTTCTTATTAAACTATTATTCTTATTCATATTGTACTTCATCTTCTTCATCATATTCTTATTTGTGACAGAGAATCCTGTACTTGTAATCTGTCAAAGTATGAATTTTTCATCCTTCCGTTCTTGCTGTCACAAAAGATTTAAATTACAACAGTATTTGTCCGTGTTCAGTTTAGCCTGCAGCAGCAGGCATTTTCCAGGGGCACCACGAGGAGGAACGGACTCACCCCCATACACTGCTTAGTCTTCTTCTGCTTAGAATTTAGAGCATATATTTTGCTCTTCATTTTGGTCTTATACTTTATGTTCTTCTGCTTTTTGATCTTCTGCTTATTGTTCTTAAGTCTCTTGTTCTGTATCTTGTAGTTTGTCTTAACCTTCTTAGTCCTGTTTGGTAATCTTTTATTTCTTCTTTGTGATGGTGTTTAGGCTGGTTGGCTTGATGCTCGTCGTCCTTGTGGTCGTCATTTTCTTCGGGGTGGTCATCAGGGTCGTCGTCTTCATTGTTGGAGATCCAGAGTGATTACCCAAAAAAGCATTGAAAAAACTTCAATTTTAAATTAGCAGAAGGGGACAAACCAATGCAAGTAACGGGACCACTGACGTGCTGGAAACCCGGAGGGGCAGCAAAAAGGGAAAAAAGCCAATGGGACAACCAGGACCAGCTGACGTTCGGACACGTTACTAAACGGAGGGACCTGTCCCAAACACTACCAAAGGGCCACAGACTTGCGGAACTCGGATACCCGGGTGGAGCACCCAGGCCAAAGGGACTGCGGAAACCCCCTGACGGTACTGGAACCCACGGGGACAGAAGGGACAAGAGCCAATCAAGAACCCCAGGACCAGCTACTTGCGGGAAACCCGGGGGGCACAGAAGGAAAAAGCCAAGGCACAACCAGACCAGCTGACATTACGGGACACGGTTGCTAACAGGAGACCTGTCCCAAAACACACCAAGGACCAAAAGACTTTCTGGAATCGGATACCGAGATGGAGGCACCTAGGCCCAAAGGGACTGCGGAGAACCACTGACGGTACGAACCCGACGGGTAGCGAAGGTACCCTGGAAATTTTAAATTGACAGGGCCGCAGCCGGCCCCCAGTTACCCCACTCCCCCATACTACATGGGAGATTGTCCTATTGTCACAAAGAAACAGCCTTTATTTGCAAATCCCCAGCACACAAAAGGAGCACCAAAAACTCCAGCACCATAGAGTCGGGCAACCCACCCCAAAAACCCACAGGACAACTTTTTGGAGGCTAAAAGGGCTTTACCCGACGGAAACAGGGCGTGCTGTAACCAGCTTGGCAGGGTGATACCCGGGCCCAAATTTCACTTCCGAGCAACACGGCGTTTTTGGAGCCCAGGGAAGAGAAAGAACATGGGGGGGCAGCAGGGCTTTTTGCCGTACACACAGCAGGGGGGAAAACCCGACATTACTGAACCCCCTAAAAACAGGACAAGGTTTAAATGTCAACAGCCTTCCGAAAACAACTGGCGGTGTTGTAGCCCAGGGATGAGAAAAACATGGGGGAGGCGAGGACTTTTGCCCCACAGCAGGGGAACAACTGACATACGAACCCAGTAAAAACAGGAGCAAGTGTTCACGTGCCCCCCTA
>JARQOD010000004.1:571581772-571620435 GCA_033576555.1 Oophaga sylvatica | reverse complement strand
TGGGATGTCTAGCATGAACTGCGTGCTTGAGATCTCCCCAGGGTGGCTCAATGATATTGAGTCTGGAGACTGAGATGGCCACTCCAGAAGCTTCACTTTGTTCTGCTGTAGCCAATGACAGGTCGACTTGACTCTGTGTTTTGGATTGTTGTCATGTTGGAACGTACAAGTATGTCTCATGCACAGCTTCCGGGCTGATGATTACAAATTTGCCTCCAGTATTTGCAGATAACGTGCTGCATTCATCTTTCCTTCAACTTTGACCAAGTTTCCTGTGCCTTTGTAGCTCACACATCCCCAAAACATCAGCGATCCACCTCCATGCTTACAGTAGGAATGGTGTTCCTTTCATCATAGGTCTTATTGACCTCTCTCCAAATGTAACGCTTATGATTGTGGCCAGAAAGTTCAATTTTGGTCTCATCACTCCAAATTAACTTGTTCCAGATGTTTTGAGGCTCGTTTTTGTGCTGTTTTTCATATTGTAGGCGAGATGCTTTGTGGCATTTGCGCAGTAATGGCTTTCTTCTGGCGACTCGACCATGCAGCTCATTCTTCTTCAAGTGCCTCCTTATTGTGCATCTTGAAGCAGCCACACCTCTAGTTTTTAGAGAGTCCAGTATTTCAGCTGATGTTATTTGTGGGTTTTTCTTTGCATCCTGAACAATTTTCCTTGCAGTTGTGGACGAAATTTGTGTTGATCTACCTGACCGTGTTTTTGCCCCTGATTTTCCATTTGTTAATCAGAGTTTGAACACTGCTGACTGGCATTATCAATTCCTTGGATATCTTTTTGTATCCCTTTCCTGTTTTATACAGTTCAACTACCTTTTCTCCTAGATCCGTTGACGATTCTTTTGCTTTCCCCATGACTCACAATCCAGAAATGTCAGTGGCTGGATGAAAGATGCAAAAGTCTGTCTGGATCCCAAAAAAAGTCACTCAGCTTTTATGCACACACTGATTACAAGAAAACAGGTCACAGGTGAGGATGTTACCTTTAGTAGCCATTTAAACCCATTTGCGTAAACTTCTGTGCATGATATCATGCCAAAATCACCAGGGTATGTGAACTTTTTATCAGGGTCATTTGGATATTTTGGGTTGTCATTATGATTTAAAAAGAGAAAACACAGTAGTGACAATAAATGGCTTTACCCAACCACTAACCATCAGTGGAGAAAAAGTTTTGGTGATATCATTCATATTCTCTGAAAAAAAGGCCAAGAAACCAAAATTCTGCCAGATTGTGTAAACTTTTGAGCACACCTGTATATTTTCACAAGTTCAGAACATTTTTATATTTTTATATCTAGTAGAGATTTGAATATTTTTTCAGTCTCATTGATGGTCTGATAAACTGTAATACCGTCTGTACCCTGCAATCAGGATAAGGCCCCCTTCACAGAGGGCAGCATGACCCCACGACTCTGATAAGCTGTATTGTTACTGATGTCACCGCTGTTTAGAGCCTCCTGGTCTCGTACAGCGCAGTGTGACCCGGCTGTGGCTGATTTAAAAGACTATGGAACCTCAGAACGATGCTCCATTCTCTTTATACGGAGGATTCAATTGACTTCTCTGGATTCACTTGGACTACGTCAGATTTGGTGGACTACGGCACGGCAGACCTGATTGAGACTTTTTTTTTTTAAGTGGTAAACCAGAGAAAGTGTCGGGGAGTGTCAATTTAAAATTTTATTTATTGCTGAGTTGGTAATGGGGGCTTCTGATAGACCCTCACCATTACTAACACCAGGGCTTGATGGCAGCTATGTATTTGGATAATTCACAGCTGACATCAACTCCAATTACAATTACCCCAATTATCACCACACCACTGCAATCTGGAAGAGCCGGGCAAAACGTCAGAAATGGAGCATCCCATGTGACGTGCCACTTTTAGGGATGAGCCCTAACAATGAGCCCTAATTTGACAATTTTGATGAGAAAAATAAAGAGTTGTAGCTCTTGGAAGAAGGCGAGCAACAATGAAAGTAAAAATTGGGCTCGGTGAAGGGGTGAAGATGTGATTGTCTACATTTCCCTCTCTTATGTCATACACCGGTTTCCAGCTGTAGATGGCAGAGAAGTAATAACGGTTTAGGATCCTTTTACCTGACTTGTTTTTCCAATGAATGAATGATACATCAGAGATCATTACAATATTGTCGGGTTCGGCAGTATTCTCACAATTGTCACGTTCTCCCTGTAGGTGCCGATCACTTCGTGGACAGACACCGATATCATCTGATTTGTAACACGCAGGACGTGAATCTCATTGTACGAGATCTCCAGAGCAATAACCTGCTGAACCGGGCAGAGTGCAGAGATGTAAGAACGAGGACCCGGCCTGAAGACAAGATGAAGCTGATAAGTTATATATTCAGGATTCAGCCTGACCGAGTGAAGGATCAGTTCTACATCTGTCTCTGGAGATACAACTACGCGCTCATCAACAGCTTGGAAAAATCCGATAAGGAACTGAAACGTTCAGAATCTACAACCAGCTACAAACCAGAGGGTAAAATCCTACATAACCCTATTATATCAGACATATTATTATTATATTAGTGGTCCCCAGTGTGGGCAGTGGTCGTGTATAAAGCCTCTTGGAAGCATATTTAGTTATCATTTTGTTATGTCCAGCATGTGACACTACAGAACAAAAAGCACAAGTAGAGCCTAAGCTAAAAACAGTCATATAAAACATCAAGTGTCACTGATGGAAAACCTATCAAGAGATCTAAAGTTTTATATAAAAGGTCAGAGAAGAGATGACTTAGAGGGATGTGTCCATGAGACTAGAGATGGGCGGACACCAGGATGTTCGGGTTTGGCTGAACAGTTTGATAACAGAACAGTACCCTGACCTGAACCCAGACCCCATTCACTTGAATGGGGGGCCCGAACATCCCGTGTTTGCCACGCTATCATATGCATGACAACGCGGCAAATTCCGCTTCTGATCGGCAGTAAAATCATCACCGCCAGTCAGACAGCCTCGGTTCCCATGTTGTCAAAGGATTTTTTTATTTAAAAATAATAAACACAGTTCTACTCTCCTAACCCCCATTCCATTGAATCCCTCATCTCCTGTAATAAAATAAAAATAAAAAAACAACAATATCCCTCATCTGTCGGTTGTTCTGTCCCACACCGTAATCTGTCTCTGGGGGATAAACAGTTTTCAAACTCGATGGTGCCAAGATGCAGCCACCTAGGCTGAGAACCACTGGGGGATGAGCTGCTACAAGTGAAGCAACAGTGACCAGCTGTGATGTCATAGAGGTTACTGCAGGTCACTGAGGACTTCGGTGCAATAGGCATTAGGTGAGTATGACTGGGTTTGTTATTTTTAGATAAAAATGGAAAAGTGTGTTTTGTTTTATTTCAAATATAGCTCATCCATTACTAATCCGTGAGTTTGATGTCACCAGAGAATACAAAGGTGACATCAACCACACAGATTTTAACCACACTTGCCACCACTTAAGGGCAAATGGGAAGAGCTGAGCAAAGCGCCAAAATTGGCGCATCTAATGAATGTGCCTTTTCTGGGCAGCTGCGGGCTGCTATTTTCAGGCTTGGTGGGGACAATATCCATGACCCCTTACCAGCTTGAGAACACCAGCCCCCAGCTGTCCCCAGACATGGATGTGGGGCAGAACGTCAGACAGATGAGGGATATTGTTGTTTTTTATTTTTGTTTTTTTAAAGGAGATGAGGGCTTCGGTTGAACAGACATTAGTTGAGTATAACTGGGTTTGTTATTGTTAAAAAAGTCACTGGGACCATAAAAAGGTGACATCAACCCTACAAATATGAACCCCACTTGCTACCGCTACGAGCAAGTGGGAAGAGTCGGGCAAAGTGCCAGAATTGGCAAATCTAATAGATGTTTTCTCCTTCGTCTCATTGGGGGACACAGGACTGTGGGTGTATGCTACTGCCGCTAGGAGGCTGACACTAAGTAAACATAAAAAAAGGTTAGCTCCTCCTCCGCCGTATACACCTCAGCACTGGCCGCAGGCAAACCCAGTTCTTGCTTAGTGTCTGATGGAGGCACACGTCTGGTTATTTTTCCAGACCATCTTTTTTTTTTTTTTTTTTTTTTCCTTTCCCACGAAGATGAGATAGGGGCGACGGATCCTATTGAAAGGGTCCGATCTCCCCAAACCATCAACGGGCGAGCACTGGAGTAAAGCCTCCAACGTATCCTCTCCCGCAACGTGGGACATGAATGCCGGACTCAGCCCTGACCACCCTAGGGTATTGAAACCCTAGGCTGTACAGAGGCAAGAGTTAGTCCGTGCGGCCCCCACTGCACCACCAATGCTAGACTGCGGTGCTGCAAGGAGGCGGACGGTCCCTCTCCTCACCCTCTGAAGGGGTGATGGAGTTAGGGTTCCTGCACCGTCCTACCTTATTTTGTTATGGAGCCCCCATTTTACCCTACATGAAGGAATTTTATGGGATCACACATCGCCTGAGCGAACGAAGAAGGTTTTCTTACCTCCAAGGGACGTGTGGCCAAGATTACTGGAGCGGGTAGGAACCAGCTGTTCTTCCCCCTCCTCCACAGGGGGGGGGGGGATATGCGAAGTCGGCGTCCGCCTCCCGCCTGGACAGCCGCTAGGGTTGCGGCCAGCGCTAGGCCTTTGCCAAATTTAGTCCCCGGCTTTTCCCGGGGACTAGGCCGTGGGCCGGTGTTTACTGTCCGGCGTTAGCCGGAGGGTGGGCCGCGGTCGTAGGGGGGGGATCGCCCCGGCGGCGTCTCCTTCCGGCGGGCCCGCCCTCTGACTTTGGGGACCTCCTTTCGCCCAGCTTCTGGGCTGCGGTTTTAAAATTTAGTCCCCGGCTTTTTCCGGGGACTGGGCCGCGGGCCGGAATTCTGTGTCCGGCGTCAGCCGGGGGTGGGCCGCTGTCGCAAGGGAGATCCGCCCCCGGCGGCGTCTCCTTCCGGTGGGACCGCCCTCCGACTTTAGGGCCTTAGCCGGAAATTTAGGGGCCGCGGCTTCAAATTTAGTCCCCGGCTTTTGCCGGAGACTAGGCCGCGGCCGGAAGTAGGTGGGAGGCGCCTCTTGAGAGGCTCGACTACATGAGCACGCCTCCCTGACAGAGGAGCGCTCCTTTTTGAAAAATTTTGGAGCTCAGTTGTGGCGTCATTAACAAAAGTCTTCCTACGCCATTGCTATTTGGACGCTGTTTTCAGGACGCAAGGGATACAGGACTGGGGTAAGTCGACACCGCTCAGGGGTTGCTACTACCTCCAGCCTGGTTGTTCCTCTTTACTCCGCACTCTTTTTCGCCTCTCTGCTGACCGTCACATCCAGTTCATTGCGGACTCTGTGACAGATCCAGAATGTCCAGAAGATCTAAAGTTCATACGGTGCTGTATACCGCATGCATTGCCTGTAGGTCCCCTTTTCCGCACGCCCAGACTTCTCGGGTCTGCGAAGCCTGTGACTCTGAACGGGCTCAGGAACCGCTCCTATAGCTGAGCCTAGTGCGTCAGGTCCCCCTGAGTGGGCCTTGTCCCTGACTCAATCTGTGGCGTCATTAACAAAAGCGATCGAGTCCCTTCAAGCTCCCGATAGGAGCAGGGACAGTGGTTCACCCGTCTTGGCGACGTCTCATGAACCTCCGGCCTGCAGGGGCCGCGCTCTCACCAGGCAGACGCAGGGGAAGCGAACCCACACTGCGTCGCCTTTGCCGTCCGGGGCCTCGGCATCTTTCAGTTCCGTCTCTCGCTCTCCCTCACCTCTGGCAAGTGATCAGTATTCGGATTCTGATTCAGAAGGTTCCCTTAATTTAGAGGCACCAAATTGTCAGGACACAATTGACAGTTTGATTGAAGCTGTCAATCAAACTTTGGGGATAGACGATGAGTCCACCTTGACCTCCGGTCATAAGGTGTCCTTTCAAAAGAGCCAGGCAAACTCATAAGGTTTTTGGGGCTCATCCTGAGTTTGAGGAACTAGTGCAGCGCCACCGAGAGAAACGGACAAGCGCTTCGCAGGACAAAAGGCTCTCAATACTAGATATCCTTTTGCTCCTGAGCTTCTTAAGAAGTGGGCGGAATCTCCTGCGGTTGATCCTCCTGTGTCGCGTTTGGCGTCTAGGACGCTCCTCTCCCTTCCTAACAGTTCCTCGATCAAGGAACCAACGGATCGTCTGATTGAGAGTTTGGCCCGCTCGGTGTTTGAAGCATCGGGTTCTGCTCTCTCTCCTTCTTTTGCAGCGACTTGGGTTGCTAAGGCCATGATATCCTGGTCGGAGTCTCTAAATAGAGCTCTTCATGGTATAGAGGTACCGTCTGAAGTAACCGAGATTTCTAATCAGATAGCGCTGGCAGGAGACTTCTTAATTAATGCGTCCATGGATGCGGCAAATTGCTCAGCCCTAGCTGCTGCTAATGCAATTGCCATCAGAAGATCTTTGTGGCTGAGAACCTGGCGAGCAGACTCAATCTCAAAGAAATCGCTTACATCCTTACCATATCAGAGTGGTCGGTTATTTGGCGAAAGGTTGGATCAGCTCATATCTGATGCGACGGGAGGGAAGAGCAGTTTCCTTCCTCAGCAAAAGATTAAGCAGCCTTTTCGCCGACAGCTTCAGCCTCGCTTTAGGGCCTTTCGTAACCCAGGTTGGGCCGCGCCAGCTACCTCCAGCGGTTCAGGTCGGCCTAATCAAGCCAGAGATCGTCAGGTCTCCTACAGGACCAACCCTCTGGGAAGAGGGCGATCTCAACAACCAAGATCTAGAGGGTCCAAACCCCAGAAATATTCGGACAAATGACTGGAGGCAGAATCCGGTCAATTTATCCAGAGTAGGCGGCCCGCTTACTCTGGTTTCGCCCCATTTGGCTATCAATTACTCACGACGAGTGGGTCAGAGAGTTAGTCTCCTCGGGGTACAAAATAGAATTTACCAGCCTTCCTTCAAATCGTTTTTTTCCCTCGCGCCTTCCCAAGGAGGAATCTCGGGTTCGCGCCTTATTCAGGGCGGTCGAGTCTCTTCGGCACAGCGGGGTTGTCGTACCTGTTCCGGAAATCGAAAAAGGTCAGGGGTTTTATTCCAACCTGTTCATTGTACCCAAAAAAGACGGTACCGTAAGACCCATTCTGGATCTAAAGCGACTGAACCGGTTTGTCAGAATTCGTCATTTCCGAATGGAGTCTCTCCGTTCTGTCATTGCAGCCATGGAAAAAGGGGAATTTCTAGCATCAATAGACATTCAGGATGCCTATCTTCACATCCCCATATTTCCTCCTCATCAGAGATTTCTTCGGTTTGCCGTCGGCAAACTTCATCTTCAGTTCGCAGCCTTGCCTTTCGGGCTAGCCACAGCCCCCAGGGTGTTCACAAAGGTCATGGCTGCTGTTGTGTCCATTCTGCACTCCAGGGGGGTAGTCATCCTGCCTTACTTAGACGACCTCCTCATCAAGGGTCCGTCTTTTCAGACCTGCGAGGAAAGGTGTCAGCATTACGTTAGACACCCTTGCTCGCCTGGGGTGGCTGGTGAATATGAAGAAGTCATCTCCCGTGCCATCTCGGAAGATCACCTTTTTAGGGATGAATTTTGACACCGCTCAGGGGTTGATAATTCTTCCTCAAGACAAGGCCTTGGTTCTCCGTCAAGAGGTACGGATCCTTCGCCAACCAATTCCTCACACCATCCGGTTTTGCATGAGGGTCCTGGGAAGGATGGTGGCAGCAATCGAGGCTATTCCATTTGCCCAATTTCATCTTCGCCCCCTTCAACATGCACTCTTGGCAGTATGGGACGGGAGCCCTTACTCCCTCAATCTTCGGTGTCGTCTGTCCCTGCAGGTCAGACAGACTCTAATGTGGTGGATGAAGAGCACCACTCTTCGACAGGGTCGGTTGTTTCCTCCAAATTTCTGGTTGGTTGTCACAATGGACGCCAGCCTGCTCGGATGGGGAGCAGTGTTTCGTCACCACACAGCCCAGGGAACTTGGTCTCAGCAGGAATCGACCCTCCCGATCAATATTTTAGAGATCCGAGCTATTCGGCTGGCTCTAAGGCATTTTCACCAGCATGTGGCGGGCCACCCAGTCAGAATACAATCGGACAATGCCACGGCAGTGGCATACATAAACATCAGGGAGGTACCCGCAGCAGGGCGGCCATGCACGAGGTAAAACAGATTCTAACTTGGGCAGAGGTAAATCACTCTGTGATTTCAGCGGTCCACATTCCGGGCGAGGAAAACTGGGCTGCGGATTTTCTCAGCCGTCACGGCATAGCGTCAGGGGAATGGTCACTTCATCCCGAGATTTTTCAGCAGATATGCCGACGCTGGGGAACCCCAGATGTGGACCTGATGGCTTCCAAGATAAATGCCAAGGTGCCCAACTTCGTCTCCCGGTACCAGGATCCGCAGGCATTTGCAGTAGACGCTCTGGTCCTACCATGGAATCAGTTTCATCTTCCATACTTGTTTCCACCAATAGCCCTTCTCCCAAGGGTGATCAGAAAGATCAGGATAGAGGGGGTTCCTTCGATATTAATCGCTCCGGATTGGCCGCGTCGCTCATGGTACGCGGAGCTGGTACAATTGCTCGCCGACGCACCCTGGCGACTGCCAGAGCGCGTGGACCTTCTCTCCCAGGGCCCAGTTTACCACCAGAACTTAGCGGTCCTGTGTTTGACGGCCTGGCCGCTGAATCTTGGATCCTGACCAGGGCTGGTTTCTCTAAAAAGGTCGCCGCAACGATGGCTAACGCCCGAAAGCCCGTTTCGGCTCGCATCTACCACGGTACTTGGAAGGTCTTTTTTGCTTGGTGCAGGGAACATGGTTGTTCCCCGCTTCGGTTTTCAATTCCAAACATTCTGTCATTTCTCCAGGCAGGCCTAGATTCAGGTCTAGCACCAAGTACGCTAAGACGCCAGATATCAGCCTTATCAGTGCTTTTTCAGCGAAGAATCGCGTCTAATTTTCAGGTTAGGACCTTTATTCAAGGGGTTGTCCATATAGTTCCCCCTACAAGGCTCCCTTAGATGTTTGGGATCTCAATCTAGTCCTGGGAGTCCTGCAGGAGTCTCCTTTTGAACCTTTGCAGGAGGTTTCTCTGTCATTTCTTTCCTGGAAAGTGGTGTTTTTGGTAGCCATAACATCCATAAGGCGGGTTTCGGAGCTGGCCGCACTGTCTTGTCGAGCTCCGTACTTGCTTTTCCATCAGGATAAGGTGGTGCTCAGACCAACACCACCTTTTTTGCCTAAAGTCGTGTCCTCTTTTCATATTAATGAGGACATTGTTTTGCCCTCATTTTGCCCAGCTCCGACGCACCGAGTGGAGAAGGCTCTCCATACGCTGGATCTGGTGAGAGCACTCAGGAGATATGTTTCTCGGACGGCGTCCTTTCGGCAGACGGACACGCTGTTTGTTCTCCCTGAGGGTCGCAGGAAGGGACTCGCTGCCTCTAAATCAACCTTGGCTAGGTGGATTCGGTTAGCCATTCAGGAGGCTTACCGCATCAGAGGCGCGGTAGTTCCCGCAGGGATCAAGGCTCACTCCACCAGAGCGGTGGGTGCCTCCTGGGCCCTTCGGCATCAGGCTTCGGTGGAACAGGTTTGTAAAGCAGCAACCTGGTCCAGTCTGCATACCTTTTCCAAGCATTATAATGTCCATACCCAGGCTTCTGCGGATGCCAGTCTGGGTAGAAGGATTCTTCAGGGCGCGGTTGCGCACCTATAGGCAATGCCTGTTATAAATTACACTGTGGAGTCGATTTCCCACCCAAGGGACTGCTTTGGGACGTCCCACAGTCCTGTGTCCCCCAATGAGACGAAGGAGAAATACGGATTTTTGTGTTACTCACCGTAAAATCCTTTTCTCCGAGACGCTCATTGGGGGACACAGCACCCTCCCTAAGAGCCGGCTGGCTTTATATTGAGTTAACTCTATTCTCCTTAAGTTGGTATCAGCAGTTTTTTCTTCTGGATATACTGTATCTGTGTTAACTCTTGATTTATTTTTTAGCCTCCTACTGCTTTTTGCACTAAACTGGGTTTGCCTGCGGCCAGTGCTGAGGTGTATACGGCGGAGGAGGAGCTAACCTTTTTTTATGTTTACTTAGTGTCAGCCTCCTAGCGGCAGTAGCATACACCCACAGTCCTGTGTCCCCCAATGAGCGTCTCGGAGAAAAGGATTTTACGGTGAGTAACACAAAAATCCGTATTTTTTTTTCTGGGCGGCTGCGGGCTGCTATTTTTAGGCTGTGGGGGACCAATATCCATTGCCCCTTACCAGCCTGAGAATAAAATCCCCAGCTGTCTTCTTTAGCTTGTCAGTTTGTCAAAAATGGGGGGAACCCATGCCTTTTTTTCAAATATTTTTTTAAATAATTAAAAAAACGGCATGGAGACCCCTCTAATCTTGATAACCAGCCTTGCTGAAGCTGACAGCTGAGGGTTGCAGCCCTCAGCTGTGAGTATTGCCTGGCTGGTTATCAAAAATACAGGGGAACCCACGTCAGATTTTTTTTTAAAATTATCTATTTACAGCGCAGGAGGAGCTAATGAATACTCCCATCAGCAGCTCCTGCTCTCGCTGTTATTAGCGGCAGCAGGCGTCGGATGATGGGAGCTGTAGTCCTATCAGCCTACACCAGTCACCAGAGGTAAACTTTATACTTCCGAACACGGCTGCGGGCTCTCGCTGTCATTTGACAGCATGGGAACCGCGGCTGTCTGACTGGCGGTAATGATTTTTCCGCCGATCAGAAACAGTGTTTGCATGAGCATGACAGCATGACAAGTACCCGGGGTTCAGGGGATAGAACCCGAACAGTAACACAGACTTCCTGGCGAAGTCCGTGTTCGGTGTCCGTGCCCAAACAGTAGGTGTTCAGTACGGACGCCGAACTTTACTATTCAGGTTCGCCCACCTCTAAATGGGATTCAACACAATATCATCATTTTTGTGTTTTAAATCAGTTTGTTTGTAATTTGATAATCTATGGAAAATAATCTGTTCATCAATTTATAGATTCTCTCAGAAACATATAGTTATGTTACCGCAGATGTACCTATGATCATACAGACAACAATAGTACAGAGCAGTCCGAGATATCAGTGTTGTCAATCTAATTCTTGTCTAATTTTTTCCTTCTATAATTTTTATCCATATATAATCCCTGTATAACTTTCTTCTGTGTATAATCCCTGTTAACTTTCTTCTCTCTGTATAATTCCTGTATAACTTTCTTCTCTCTGCATAATCCCTGTATACCTTTCTTCTGTGTATAATCCCTGTATACCTTTCTTTCTTCTCTCTGTATAATCCCTGTATAACTTTCTTCTCTCTGTATAATCCCTAAATATCTTTCTTTTTTCTCTCTGTATAATCCCTGTATAACTTTCTTCTCTCTGTATAATCCCTAAATATCTTTCTTTCTTCTCTGTGTATAATCCCTCTATACCTTTCTTTCTTCTCTCTCTGTATAATCCCTATATAACTTTCTTTCTTCTCTCTCTGTATGATCCCTGTATAACTTTCTTTCTTTCCTCTCTGTATAATCCCTGTATAACTTTCTTTCTCAGTCTCCCATGACAGCACCAAGGAGAGAGTGGATCCGCCCTTCAGGGACAGGGAATCTACAGATAATAGGGCAGTACTTCTCCCTCGCATCAGTTGGTTTCCTGTCCCTGACGGGTGAACCTTCTGACAGTGGTACCTGGAAGACTGAAGAGCAGGAGCGAAGAACCGGGGCCGGCCAGTCCGAGTATTGACAGCAGGGAGACCCCTGCAATGGCTGGTTCGGCGCCTGAAGCCGCCACCTCTGGGACCGACGTGTCCGCAGGGTGAGCGGGGGGGGAAGCGGAGCCGCCGCTCTGGAAAGGAGGCTGGGGCTGCCAGGGTCCAACCATGTGTGCGGCGGTGCCTGTGGGAGCGCAGGTGGACCAAGATGGCTGCCGCTCCGGAAGTATAATACTACTTCCGGGTCCCCGAGCGGGTTCATGTGCAGAATGAACGTTCCCCTTAGTGAAATACTGCAGGAGGAGGCCGGAAGTGACGTGACACGGCGGCAAGTTTAAATCTGCTGCAAAGAGAAAAGACTCCTGGCTGAATGCTGTCTCTCAGAAAATGGAGGACAGCGACCAGCAGCAGGAGCAGCAGCAGTAGACATAGCCGCAGTTGCAGCCCAGGCAGCAGTAGCAGCAGCAACGTCGCAAGCAGTCAGACGGGCAGGATCGTGGCAAGCAGAGAAGCCGGTCCAGTAGCCACTCCACTCAGCGCAGAAGATCTGCTGTGATGGGCAAATTATCCTCAGTGGATGATCCTATACAGGATCCTATACCTCCTCCAGAGCCAGTACCTACGACCGCATCCACTGGTGAGTGATCTTTGAGAAAGTTCACCATTGTAATGTGGGCCCTTCTCTTCCCTCTATTAGGGAAGGAAGAGATCGGGGAAAATGAAAAATGGGAGTTGTTCCACCTGTAACAGAGCCTTGCCGGAATCCTGGAACAAGAAGCTCTGCGACTCTTGTACACAACAGATACTTTGTGAAGAAACCCCAGATTTCGCCTCGGAACTAAGATCTGTAATCAGATCGGAGGTCCAGAGTGCTCTTTCATCCCTAAAACAGGGGGATAAAACCAAAAAGAGGGATTCTATAATATACTCCCAATCTGACCCCTCTACCTCTGGGGGTATTGACTTGGACATGTCAGACTCCTCCTCTTCATCCTCGGACGAGGAAACAGGAGGGCGTCATTGTTTTCCCCTAGACGAAGTAGACACGCTAGTAAAAATAGTCAGGTCTACTATGGGGGTGGTGGACCCTTATCCTAATATGTCAGTCCAGGTTATCATGTTTGGGGGATTAGGCCAAAAGAAACGCACGACTTTTCCTCTCACCGAAAATATTCGGGCGTTAATTAAAAAAGAATGGGAGAAGCCAGATAGAAAAAAAATCCTCTGTACCTTCCCTCAAAAGGAAATATCCCTTTGAAGAGGAGGCATCCACATCCTGGGACAAAGCCCCTAAACTGGACGTTGCTGTAGCGAAGGCCTCTAGGAAATTCACCCTCCCCTTTGAAGACATGGGTACACTTAAAGACCCCCTAGACAAAAAAGCCGATACCTTTCTTAAAGGAGCCTGGGAGTCTGCGGGAGGAAACCTTAGGCCAGATATAGCAGGGACATGTACCTCCAGATCCCTAGTAGTATGGGTAGATCAACCGAAAATACAGCTGAGGGAGGGGGCTTCCAGGAATAAAATCTTGGAATCTATACCAATGATAAGAGGTGCAGCGGCTTTTCTGGCAGACTCGTCGGCCAACTAGGTCCGTTTAACATCCAAAACCGCAGCCCTCTCAAATGAAGCCCTGAGAGCCTTATGGCTCAAATGCTGGCCAGGAGACGTACAAACGAAACTTAAGTTGTGCTCAATCCCGTGTGAGGGCCAATACCTATTTGTAGAGACTTTAGATCAGTGTTTCCCAAACTCCAGTCCTCACGGCCCCCATGGGTCATGTTTTCAGGATTTCCTTTGTATTGCGCAGATGGTGGAAGTATCATCAAGGCATCAAGAATTCTCTCACCTGTGCAACACTATGAAAATCCTGAAAACATGACCCGTGGGGGCCGTGAGGACTGGAGTTTGGGAAACACTGCTTTAGATGATATCCTCCAAAAAGCTAGGGATAATAAAAAGGGATTCCCGAACCTAGGTCCTGTTTCCTTCAAACGGCACTTTCGGAGCAAAACATTTTTTCGTAAAAAACCCCCGAGAGTGCAAAACAGATGGGATGAGGGAGAAGGAAGGATAGAGGGTTCCTCTTTGGTAGTTCCTCCCAAGGCAAAAAATCTTCTAAGTGATGGTTCACCCAGGGTGGGGGGAAGATTAATGCTTTTCCTTCTGGCCTGGGAAAAAATCTCAAACAGCTTTTGGATTTTAACCCCTTAACGACCAAGTCATTTTGTACGTTAAAGACCAGGCCAATTTTTACAATTCTGACCACTGTCACTTTATGTGCTTATAACTCTGGAACGCTTCAACGGATCTTGACGATTCTGAGATTGTTTTCTCGTGACATATTGTACTTCATTATAGTGGTAAAATTTCTTCAATACAACTAGCGTTTATTTATGAAAAAAACGGAAATATGGCAAAAATTTTGAAAATGTTGCAATTTTCAAACTTTAAATTTTTATGCCATTAAATCAGAGAGATATGTCACAAAAAAATAGTTAATAAATAACATTTCCTACATGTCTACTTTACATCAGCACAATTTTGGAACCAAAATTTTTTTTTGTTAGGAAATTATAAGTGTTAAAAGTTAACCAGCAATTTCTAATTTTCCAACAAAATTTACAAAATCATTTTTTTAGGGACCACCTTACATTTGAAGTGAATTTGACGGGTCAATATGACAGAGAATACCCAAAAGTGACACCATACTAAAAACTGCACCCCTCAAGGTGTTCAAAGCCACATTCAAGAAGTTTATTAACCCTTTAGGTACTTCATAAGAATTGAAGCAATGTGGAAGGAAAAAATGAACATTTAACTTTTTTTCCCAAAATATTTCTTTCGACACAATTTTTTTAAATTTTGTCAAGGGTATCAGGAGAAAATGAACCACAATATTTGTTGTACAATTTCTCCTGAGTACACCGATACCACATGTGTGGGGGAAAACCAATCTTTAGGCGCACGGCAGTGCTCAGAAGGGAAGGAGCATCATTTGAGATTTTGAATGTCAAATTGGCTGGATAGAGAGCGGACACCATGTCGCGTTTGGAGAGTCCTTGATGTACCTAAACAGTGGAAACCCCCCATAAGTGACCCCATTTTGGAAACTAGACCCCCAAGGAACTTATCTAGATCTGTGGTGAGCACTTTGAACCCCAAGGGCTTCACAGAAGGTTATAACGTAGAGCTGTAAAATTTAAAAATCATATTTTTTCCACAAAAATAATATTTTCACCCCCAATTTTTATTTTTCAAAGGATAAAAGGATCCGAAAAGTTATTGTGCAATTTGTCCTGAGTACGCTGATACCCCAGATGTGGGGGTAAACCACTATTTGGGTGAATGGCAGAGCTCGGAAGGGAAGCAGCGCCATTTGACTTTTTTGGCTGGAATTGAGATTGGACGCCATGTCGCATTTGGAGAGTCCCTGATGTGCCTAAACAGTGGAAACCCCCCACAAGTGACCCCATTTTGGAAACTAGACCCCCCAAGGAACTTATCTAAATGTGTTGTGAGAGCTTTGAACCCCCAAGGGCTTCACAGAAGGTTATAACGTAGAGCTGTAAAATTAAAAAATCATATATTTTCCACAAAAATGATCTTTCCACCCCCAATTTTTATTTTCCAAAGGGTAACAAGACCCCAAAAGTTATTGTGCAATTTGTCCTGAGTACGCTGATACCCCATATGTGGGGGTAAACCACTATTTTGACGCATGGCAGAGCTCGGAAGGGAAGGAGCGCCTTTTTCAAATGCAGACTTTGATGGAATGGTCTGCGGGTGTCATGTCACGTTTGGAGAGCCCCCGATGTGCCTAAACAGTAGAAACCCCCCACAAGTGACTCCATTTTGGAAACTAGACCCCCCCAAGGAACTTATCTAGATGTGTGGTGAGCACTTTGAACCCCCAATTGCTTCACAGAAGTTTATAACGTAGAGCCGTGAAAATAAAAAAAACATATTCTTTTCCACAAAAATAATTTTTTGCCCCCAAATTTTTATTTTTATAAGGGTAACAGGAGAAATAGGACCACAAAAGCTATTGTGCAATTTGTCCTGAGTACGCTGATACCCCATATTTGGGGGGGAGCCACTATTTTGACGCATGGCAGAGCTCGGATGGGAAGGAGCACCATTTTTAAATGCAGACTTTGATGGAATGGTCTGCGGGTGTCATGTCGCGCTTGGAGAGTCCCTGATGTGCCTAAACAGTAGAAACCCCCCACAAGTGCCCCCATTTTGCAAACTAGACCCCCCAAGGAACTTATCTAGGTGTGTGGTCAGCACTTTGAACCCCCAAGGGCTTCACAGAAGTTTATAACGTAGAGCCGTGAAAATAAAAAAAAACATATTTTTTTCCACAAAAATGAATTTTTTGCCCCCAAATTTTTATTTTTATAAGGGTAACAGGAGAAATTGGACCCCAAAAGTTGATGTGCAATTTGTCCTGAGTACGCTGATATCCCATATTGGGGGTAAAACCACTATTTTGACGCATGGCAGAGCTCGGAAGGAAAGGAGCCCTTTTTCAAATACAGACTTTGATGGAATGGTCTGCGGGTGTCATGTCGCGCTTGGAGAGCCCTGATGTGCCTAAACAGTAGAAACCCCCCACAATTGACCCCATTTTGGAAACTAGACCCCCCAAGGAACTTATCTAGATGTGTGGTCAGCACTTTGAACCCCCAAGGGCTTCACAGAAGTTTATAACGTAGAGCCATGAAAATAAAAAAATCATATTTTTTTCCACAAAAATGACCTTTTTGCCCCCAAATTTTTATTTTTATAAGGGTAACAGGAGAAATAGGACCCCAAAAGTTGATGTGCATTTTGTCCTGAGTACGCTGATATCCCATATGTGGGGGGGAACCACTGTGATCGCCTTACTGCGATCTTTGGGAGGCACAATGAACAAATCCACAAAAGGTGAAGAATTGGTTTTCTTTTTGTGCCGTTCCTCGTGCGGTATTAGTGATTAGGCGACTTTATTCCTCGGATCGGTGCGATTACAGCGATACCAGATTTACACCCTTTTTTCATGTTTAGCTTCTGTCACACTCTAAAAGACGCTTTTTTTTGGAAGAATTTTTTGTAAGAAATTTTTGCATCGCCGTATTTTGAGAGCTATAATTTTTCCATATTTCGTCCGACAGAGTTTTCTGTGGGCTTATTTTTTTGCGGGACGAGCTGACGTTTTTATTGGTACCATATTCGGGCACATAACCTTTTTTGATCGCTTCCTATTCCGATTTTTGTGGAAGCAGAATGAACAAAAACCAGCAATTCAGGAATTTTTTTTTTTTTTTTTCCTCCGTTCCGTATGTGGTAAAATTGATAAAGCAGCTTTATTCTTCGGGTCACTACGATTACAGCGATACCTCATTTATATATATTTTTTTATGTTTTGGCATTTTTTACACAAAAAATTTTTTGTAGAAAAAATAATTATTTTTGCATCAGTTTATTCCGCGAGCTATAACTTTTTTATTGTTTTGCTGATGATGCTGTATAGCGGCTTGTTTTTTGTGGGACAAGATGACGTTTTCAGCGGTACCATGATTATTTATATCTGACTTTTTGATCGCGTGTTATTGCACTTTTTCCAAGCGGTATGATGATACCGCTTGGAAAAAGTATAATTTACTACTTTTTTGTGTTTTTTTATGGCTTTCACTGAAGGGGTTAACTAGGGTTACGCTTTTATAGATGGGATTTTTATGGATGTGTGTTTGTTTTGTTTTTTTTATTACATAAAAATGTGTATTTTTTAGAGGGATTTTTTAAAATTATTTTTTAATATTTTTACAATTTTTTTTAAAAAATGCTTTTTTTTAACTTGTCCCTTTATGGGACTTTCACTTTTTTACTTTTTATTGCAGTTACAATGCATTGCAATGCATTGTACCTATAGTGAAAGCTGCTGTGAGCATGATCACAGCAGCTTTCCGTAGCTAGATCACCCGGAGGTTGTCATGACAACTCCCGGGTCATCAAGGCAGAGATCGGGCCCTGCAAATACATTGCAGGGCGCCGATCTGAGGCAGAGGGAGCTCCCGACCCTCTGCCTCCCCCCTGAGCGCTGCGATCGCGCTCGATCGCAGCAGTCAGGAGGTTAACAGCCAGGGGCGGCGGGGGCGCCGATCCTGGCTGTCAGTGCAGGAAGCTCGGCCACTGCAGCGCTGAGCTCCTGCACTGATCGGGCAGAAGAGGCTGAAATTTCAGCATCTCCTGCCCGATCGCTGCTGTGTTTGGTCAGTCAGATTGACTGACCAATCACAGCGCTGTAGGTGCGGGGACCGATGGCAAAGGTCCCCGCACCGCTTGCTGTGCCTGTCAGCTGTCTGTGACAGCTGTCGGCACTGAACTACCACTGCGTGTTTACACGCAGTGGTAGTTCAAAGGCTGGACGTGCACAGTCCGTCAAGGTGCCAAAACGGACACCTTGCCATGACGGACTGTGCACGTCCATGGACATTAAGGGGTTAAATCTGATCAAGGCAGGGCTACTGATAGATTTTTTTCTCTCTCCACCCTCAAAACTATGTGGTAATTCCCCTAAGATCCTCTATACAAGAACAAAAGGCCTTAGAATGCGAGGTCTTGAACTTGGTAGAGAAGTCAGTTCTTCATGAAGTCCCCCCTCAAGAGCTGGGGAAGGGGTTTTTCTCCCCACTATTCCTAGTATCAAAACCAGATGGCACTTATCGGACAATAATCAATTTACGGAAACTAAACGGATATGTAAAAAATAAAAAATTCAAGAAGGAATCAATAAAATCCACCATCAAAATACTATTCCCGGACTGTTTTATGAGCGTCTTAGAATTCAGCGACGTGTACTACCACGTCTCCATCCACGAACAGTCCAGGAGATTCCTCAGACTAGCAGTTTCTATAAAAGGGGAAATAAAAGAATTCCAATACAGAGCTCTCCCTTTCGGAATATCTATAGCCCCCCGCGTAGTCACGAAGTTGGTAGTGGAAATAATGGCGCATTTGAGAGAGCAGGACATTCACAACACTGAAGAGAGTAGAGGGACAGAGTAATGAAAACCCTAGTGAACCTGGGCTGGCTTCTAAATCTGAAAAAGTCTAAACTAGAACCCAGCAGATTTCAAGAATTCTTGGGGTTAACGTTGGACTCTCAAGTACAAGAGTCTCGCCTCCCAGCTCAAAAAAAGAAAACATTATCCACGTAGTAACAAAAGCCTTACGGAACCCCTCCATGACACTGAGTAAAGCCATGTCACTACTAGGATCCCTTTCCACCTGTCTACCGGTAGTCTTGTGGGCACAACTACACACAAGGGATCTCCAGTGGGATATATTAAAAAATCAATGGACACTAAGAGGTCACTTAGAGGGTCACTTCACTTTAGATTCCTCTTCTATTCTTTCACTACGGTGGTGGAAAGATATCAGCAACCTATCCAGAGGGATCCCCTGGTAACAACAGTATCCTGCATAATTACCACCGACGCAAGCCCCATGGGATGGAGGCTCACATGAACAACCAGTTCACTCAGGGTAAATGGGGGAGCCAGGAACTAGGAGCTTCCTCAAACCAAAAAGAACTCTGGGCGGTAGGTCATGCCCTTTCAAAATGTCTCCCTTCTCTATGGGGGCATCACGTCTGCATATTTTCGGACAATCAAGTAACGGTGGCCTATATAAACCATCGGGGGGCACCAGGTCCTGGACTCTAATGGATACTTCAGCCAAGATCCTCAATTTAGCAAAGGAAAACCTTCTGTCTCTTTCTGCACTACACATTCGGGGGGGTAGAAAATCAAAAAGCAGATTATCTGAGCCGCACTCAGCTAAGACAGGGCGAGTGGGTTTTAAATCAGTCCATTTTCGATCAAATTGTGAAAATGTGGGGGACCCCGGAGATAGATTTATTTGCCGATTTCAAGAACAAGAAAGTAGACACATTGTGTTCCCTGAACACCAAGGGGAATCCTCGGGCTCTGGACACCTTCATGGACTCACAGCTTGACATATGCCTTTCCCCCGATCATCCTTATTCCAGCAGTCATATGGAAAGTCAGGGAAGACAAGACAAGGAAGATACTTATAGCCCCTTTCTGGCCAAAAAGAACCTGGTTCTCCTCGCTAAGGATGCTATCGATCTCCGATCCCTGGGTCCTACCGGATCTCCTGGACCTCCTATCTCAGGGACCGGTGTTACATCCTCAGGCGGCGAACCTTCATTTAGCAGCATGGAATTTAAAGGAGAGAAAGGGGATTTTCGGAGAACTTAGTTTCTACAGTGTTAAAAAGTAAAAAAACAATTACTATAAAGGCTTATGGGAAAACCTGGAAGCAATTTCTATCCTTCTCTGGGGTAAGAGTTCAGGACGGGGTCCCAATTAATAAAATTCTTGAATTCCTACAAAAGGGACTAGAACGAGTCCTGGCGGTTAATGCTTTAAAAGTACAAGTGGTGGCCTTAGGGGCACTATATAATCATGACATAGCAGTTATTCCATGGGTAACAAGGTTCATTAAAGCTGCTACAAGATCCAGACCAATGCTCAGTCAAAAAATACCATCTTGGGATCTAAATCTGGTGTTATCGGCACTAACAGGTCCCCGATTTGAGCCTATAGAGACAGCCCCTCTTAAAATTTTGTCTTTTAAAACCGTCCTCCTGTTCGCTCTAACATTGGCCCTTAGAGTAAGCGACATTCAGGCCCTATCCGTGGGCCCCCACTTTATGAAAATCCTAGACGATAGAGTTATCCTAAAACCTGACCCGGCTTATCTTCCAAAAGTAGGATCCTGATTTCATAGGTCCCAAGAGATAGTACTTCCTTCCTTCTGCTCAAATCCTAGAAATAGGGAAGAGGAAAGATTCCACACCCTAGACGTTAAGAGATATCTGGTTCAGTACCTAGAGTCCACCCAGAGGTGTAGGAAGGAAGGCTATCTCTTTGTCTTCAGGGACCTAGAAAGGGACTCAAGGCGTCCAAAACTACCCTAGCAAGTTGGATAAGAGATGCAATAGCCTTAGCCTATTCATCCAGTGGGAACATCGTTCCAGAAGGCTTGAAAGCTCATTCCACAAGGGCTATGGCGACCTCATGGGCAGAGAGGTCTGAGGTATCCATAGAACAAATCTGTAAGGCGGCCACTTGGTCAACACCTTCAACCTTTTTCAAACACTATCACCTCGACCTAGCCTCCGCGTCTGACTTAACCTTCGGAAGGAGGGTTCTTCAGGCTGTGGTCCCTCTCTAAGCTACAAATCTCTGTAATTCTCTCCGTGGTGCTGTCATGGGAGACTGAGAAAAGCATAGTTACTTACCGATAACGGTATTTCTCGGAGCCCATGATAGCACACGCTTATTCCCTCCCATCACGTGTGCGGTGAGCACGTTTTACTTTTCGTAGAGCGTTTTTGTATAGACATGGTGTTTCTTCTGATAAGCAGTATTATAATGTGTATATATTTCTGTTGCTGTCACTAACCTGGCGGTCCTCCGATGCTCTGTAAACCAACTGATGAGAGGGAGAGGTACCGCCCTTTTATCTGTAGGTTCCCTGTCCCTGAGGTGTGGATCCCCTCTCTGCGTGGTGCTGTCATGGGCTCTGAGAAATACAGTTATCGGTAAGTAACTATGCTTTTCTTCTCTCTGTATAATCCCTAAATAAGTTTCCTTCTCCTCTCTGTATAATCACTAAATAATTTTCTTCTTTCTCTGTAAAATCCCTGTATAACTTTCTTTCTTTCCTCTCTGTATAATCCCTGTATAACTTTCTTTCTTTGTTTCCTGTCTGTATAATCCCTGTGTAACTTTCTTTCTTCTCTCTGTATAATCCCTGTATAATTTTCTTTATTCTCTCTGTATAATCACTGTATAACTTTCTTCTCTTTTTGTATAATCCCTGTATACCGTTTTTCTTTTTTGTGTATAATCATATTTTTCGGACTATAAGAAGCACCGGACCATAAGACGCACCGCAAATTTTGGGGTGAAAATAGCAGAAAAAAAGATTTTTATACGATGGGGGTCCGTCTTCTTGTCCGAATTTAAGGTATCTTACCTGAGAGCTGGCAGTAGTACTGCAGGGTCACAGAAGGCATGGTGCCTTTCTCAGGATAAGTTCGGTGTCGGCAGTGTTGATGTTCTATGTGGGCAGTGCACCTAAGCTGGGTCCCTTCCTGCTACGGTGGGCGACGCCGCAGCCTGGTGTCCACTGGGGGTTGCGGCAATGGTGTGGCAGAGGTGTGGTGATGCTAATATAGGGTTCCTTCCTCAGGTGAGGTGACACCGCGGTACGGTGTCCACGGAGAGCAGCAAAGCCGGGTGAATCACGGGTTTCTCTGTCGGCATCCATCTTCCTGAGGTCGCGCGTGCGTAGATTGAGTTCTCTGCTTCCCTGGGCTTCAGGAAAATGGCCGCGGAAGGCAGTGCATGCGCAGATGAGATCGCGGCGGCCATTTTCCTTTAGCCGAATGAAGCCGAGCTCTCAATCTGTGAACTCGGCTTCAGGAAAATTTCCTGCCGCGATCTCTATCTGCGCACGCAGATGACTAGGTTTTTAAATACATCAGTTATGGATTAAACACATTTGTCAGGGACTGCTCTGTTACGGGTATACCTTGACGTTTGGTATAGCGGCTTAGTATACATTTTTTGCAAAAAACGTACCAACCAAATAACCTCTGTTTTTACTAGCACTTGCTGTTTACTCTTCCTTTTTACAACAGTGTATTTTTATACGTTTGTTTTACTGTGTTTTTCTATGTTTCATTCTTCTCTCTCTGTATAATCCCTGTATAACTTTCTTTCTTCTCTCTGTATAATCCCTGTATAACTTTCTTTCTTCTCTCTGTGTATATTCCTGTATACCATTCTTTTTTCTCTCTGTATAATCTCTGTATACCTTTCTTCTCTCTCTTTATAATCCCTGTATAACTTTCTTTCATCTCTCTGTATAATCCCTGTATAACTTTTTTCTCTCTCTGTATAATTTCTGTATAATTTTCTTCCTTCTCTTTGTATAATCCCTGTATAACTTTCTTCTTTCTGTATAATCCCTGTATACCGGTTTTTTTTTTGTGTATAATCCCTGTATAACCTTCTTTCTTTTCTCTCTGTATAATCCCTGTATAACTTTCATCTCTCTGTATAATCCCTGTATAACTTTTTTCTCTCTCTGTATAATCTCTGTATAACTTTCATCTCTCTGTATAATCCCTGTATAACTTTTTTCTCTCTCTGTATAATCCCTGTATAACTTTCTTTCTTCTCTCTGCATAATCCCTGTATACCTTTCTTTTCTCTCTGTATAATTTCTGTATAATTTTCTTCCTTCTCTTTGTATAATCCCTGTATAACTTTCTTCTTTCTGTATAATCCCTGTATACCGGTTTTCTTTTTGTGTATAATCCCTGTATAACCTTCTTTCTTCTCTCTTTGTATAATCCCTGTATGACTTTCTTTTCTCTCTGTATAATCCCTATATACCTTTCTTTCTTCTCTCTGTATAATCCCTGTATATCTTCTCTCTCTGTATAATCCCTGTATAACTTTCTTCTCTCTCTGTATAATCCCTGTATAACTTTCTTTCTTCTCTCTGCATAATCCCTGTATACCTTTCTTTCTTCTCTCTGTATAATCTCTGTATACCTTTCTTCTCTCTGTGTAATCCCTGTATAGCTTTCTTTCATCTCTCTGTATAATCTCTGTATAACTTTCTTTCTTCTCTCTCTGTATAATCCCTGTATAACTTTCTTTCTTCTCTCTGTATAATCCCTGTATAACTTTTTTCTTCTCTCTCTGTATAATCCCTGTATACCTTTCTTTCTTCTCTCTGTATAATCTCTGTATACCTTTTTTCTCTCTGTATAATCCCTGTATAACTTTCTTTCTTCTCTCTGCATAATCCCTGTATACCTTTCTTTCTTCTCTCTGTATAATCTCTGTATACCTTTCTTCTCTCTGTGTAATCCCTGTATAACTTTCTTTCATCTCTCTGTATAATCCCTGTATAACTTTCTTTCATCTCTGTATAATCCATGTATACCTTTTCCTTCTCTCTCTGTATAATCCCTGTATAACTTTCTTCTCTCTGTATAATCCCTGTATAACTTTTTTTCTTCTCTCTGCATAATCCCTGTATACCTTTCTTTCTTCTCTCTGTATAATCTCTGTATACCTTTCTTCTCTCTGTGTAATCCCTGTATAACTTTCATCTTTCTGTATAATCCCTGTATACCTTTTCCTTCTCTCTCTGTATAATCCCTGTATACCTTTCTTCTCTCTCTGTATAATTCCTGTATAATTTTCTTCCTTCTCTTTGTATAATCCCTGTATAACTTTCTTCTTTCTGTATAATCCCTGTATACCGGTTTTCTTTTTTGTGTATAATCCCTGTATAACCTTCTTTCTTCTCTCTCTGTATAATCCCTGTATAACTTTCTTTTCTCTCTGTATAATCCCTATATACCTTTCTTTTTTCTCTCTGTATAATCTCTGTATAACTTTCTTTCTACTCTGTGTATAATCCCTGTATACCTTTCTTCTCTCTCTGTATAATCCCTGTATAACCTTCTTTCTTCTATCTGTATAACCCCTGTATAACTTTCTCTCTCTGTGTATAATCCCTGTATACCTTTCTTTTTTCTCTGTGTATAATCTCTGTATAACTTTCTTTCTGTGTATAATCCCTGTATAACTTTCTCTCAATAACTTTCTTTTCTCTCTGTCTAACCCTGTAAATCTTTCTTTTTTCTCTCTGTATAATCCCTGTATACCTTTCGTCTCTCTCTGTATAATCCCTGTATACCTTTCTTTCTTCTCTCTGTATAATCCCTGTATACCTTTCTTTCTTCTCTCTGTATAATTCCTGTATACCTTTCTTTCTTCTCTCTGTATAATCCCGTGTGCAGTCATCCTCCTTTCCTTGTCCCCACAGCTGGACGTCACTTTATAGACAGACATGAGCAGGTTCTGATTGAAAGGATAAAGATCGTGCCTTTATATAATCTGTACGATCGCGATCTGCTGACAGTTGGAGAACTGGAATACACAGAGCAGATCCTGAACCCCAAGGAGCTGATGAGACTTCTGTATGAGCTTATGAGCGAATGGGATCAACATGAGAAGAAGGAAGTTCATCAAATATTACAGAGATACAACCCGTGGGTCTTTAATGAGTTGAAAATTATGGAGAAATCGTTCAAATTAAGAGAATCCAGTAAGTGTGAATATTACACTTATCTAGTTCCCCTCCAATAGGGACGTGTCTATTCTTAACCTCTTAGTCACTGAACCAATTTTAAGCTTATTGACCAAGCTCGAATTTTCACATCTGACCAGCGTCACTTTATGTGGTAACACCTCTGGAGCTTCTATGTATCCCAGTGATTCCGATAATTATTTTTTTGTGACACATTGTACTTTATGTTAAAAGTAAATTTAAGTTGATATTTTTTTTGGTGAACATATCTGAAATTTGATGAAAATATTGAAAAATTAGCAATTTCAAACTTTGAATGCTTATATCGTTAAAGGGAACTTGACACCAGGTTTGACCGAGATGAGATAAGACCACTACTTGTAAGGCCTGAAGTACTGCATTCTATAATACTGCGTATTAGCCCCCTGCCCGACCTGACAAGAAAAGACAAGAAAAAAAACCTTTATTATAGACACCTGTGGGGCGGTCCGGTCCGAGGGGTCACTGGTCTTAGTCCAGCGCCTGCCTTCTTGTAATACCATCCTCCTGCTTGCTTCATGTCCCTACGTCATTCACACAGTCTCCAAATTTCCATCATCCCATATCTAGACGATTTTCTGCTAATTGCACCATCAGCGCAGATCCTGAAAGAACACACAAAGACGACCTCACAGATTCTAACATCTCTGGGGTGGTTAATAAATCACCAAAAACAGAACTCACCCCTTCCACAAGGAAGATCTTTTTGGGAGTGCTTCAAGATTCTCAGACTCAGACCTCCTTCTTACCCAAGGAGATACAGATACAGCTGAGAGCCAGGATAAACATCCTGCGGAGCAGAAAGTCGGTGACCTTAAGGTTTGCCATGTCGGTCCTCGAATCCATGAGGTCATGTGTACAGTCGATAGCCTGGGCCCAGGCACATACCAGAGAACTATAAAGTATTATACTAACACAGTGGGACGGGTCTCCCAGACCACTAAACAAAAGAATCTCGATACCATCCCAGGTACGAGCTTTATTAGCTTGGTGGATCAATCCAGAGAAATTAAACAACGGAGTACCTTGAATCCAAAACCCATTGACTACCATAGAAGTGGATGCCAGTAAGAGGGGATGGGGAGCTATGGTCTCTCACACGTCCTTCCAAGGGCTCTGGTCGACCGGAATCTGCAAACAATCCTCCAACTTCAGGGGGTTTAAAGCAGTGGAAGAAACCCTCAGAGCAGCCAGATCAATAGTCCAAGGTACCCATGTAAAAATCTATTAGGACAATATGACCACGATCTCACATCTTCGGCACCAAGGAAGTTCAAGGCACAATGATCTGAATACCATATCAGCAAGAAAAATCTTCTTTACCGAGGAGTACCTTCTCTCAATTTCATCCGTTCACATAAAAGGAACAGACAACAGAGTAGCAGACTTCCTGAGCAGAAAAGATGTTCACCCGGGGGAATGGAGTCTAAACCCGGAAGTGTTCCAGATGTTGTTCAAAATATGGGGATATCTAGAGGTGGACCTATTCGCAGACCATCAGAATGCAAAAGTGTCCCGCTTTTTTTCCCTGAATCCAAACAGCAGTTGTCTAGGTATAGACACCTTGGCTTACCAATGGCAGTTCAGTTTGGCATACGCCTTTCCTCCAATCCTCTTGTTGCCAAGGACTCTCCAGATAATAAGAAACAAACAGACCAAGGTCATCCTGGTAGCACCACTCTGGCAGAAGAGAGGCTGGTACGGCACCAGAGCCAGGCTAAAGGTAGACGGCCCCCTGATCCTTCCACCAATCAGGAGCCTCCTATACCAGAGACCCGTCTATCACCCAGACATAGAGATCTCTTGTCTGGCGGCTTGGCTTCTGAATTCTCAATCCTGAAAGCCAAAGGCCTCTCTGATAGTCATCTGTACACTACAGAAAAGCAGGAAGCCAGTAACCAACACAATTTAGCAGACCGTTCCTGTCAGACTAATCTGATGAGTTTCTATGAAGAGGTAAGTTCCGGACTGGACCAAAGGAACGCAGTGGACGTGGTGTATATGGATTTTCAAAAGCTTTTGATAGGGTGCCACACAAAAGGTTGATAAATAAAATGAGAACAACAGGGATAGGAAACAAAGGGTGGTTATTAATGGAGCACAATCGGACTGGGTCACGGGTAGCAGTGGGGTACCACAGGGGTCAGTATTGGGGCCGCTTCTCTTTAGCATATTTATTGATGACCTTGTAGGGGGCATACAGAGTAGTATTTCAATATTTGCAGATGACACTAAACTCTGCAGGGTAATAAATACAGAGGAGGATAATTTTATATTACAGGAGGATTTATGTAAACTAGAAGCTTGGGCTGATAAATGGCAAATGAGCTTTAATGGGGATAAATGTAAGATCATGCACTTGGGTAGAACAAACAAGATGTATAATTATGTGCTTAATTGTAAAACACTGGGCAAAACTGTCACTGAAAAAGACCTGGGTTTATGGGTGGACGACAAACTCACATTTAGTGGCCAGTGTCAGGCAGCTGCTGCAAAGGCAAATAAAATAATGGGATGCATTAAAAAAGGCATAGATGCTCATGAGGAGAACATAATTTTACCTCTATACAAGTCACTGGTGCGACCACACTTAGAATACTGTGTGCAGTTCTGGTCTCCGGTGTATAAGAAAGACATAGCTGAACTGGAGCGGGTGCAGAGAAGAGCGACCAAGGTTATTAGAGAACTGGGGGGTCTGCAATACCAGGACAGGTTATTACACTTGGGGTTATTTAGTTTGGAAAAAACGAAGGCTTAGGGGTGATCTTATTACAATGTATAAATATATAAGGGGACAGTACAGAGACCTGTCTAATGATCTTTTTACTCTTAGACCTGTGACGGGGACAAGGGGGCCTCCTCTACGTCTGGAGGAAAGAAGGTTTAGCCATAATCACAGACGCAGATTCTTTACTGTAAGAGCAGTGAGACTATGGAACTCTCTGCCGTCTAATGTTGTAATGAGTGATTCCTTACTAAAATTTAAGAAGGGACTGGATGCCTTTCTTAAAAAGTATAATATTACAGGCTATATTCACTAGTTTCCTAGATATTGCGTTGATCCAGGGAGCTAGTCTGATTGCCGTATGTGGAGTTGGGAAGGAGTTTTTTTCCCCAATGTGTAGCTTACTGTTTGCCACATGGGTTTTTTTTTGCCTTCCTCTGGATCAACATGTTAGGGCAGGTTAGGATAGGATATGGGTTGAACTAGATGGACTTAAAGTCTTCCTTCAACCTTAATAACTATGTTACTATGTTAGAAGACGTGGAAAACCTTCATGTTGTGGTATGCCCCCCAACAGCCGAATATCGCCCGAATTCTGGACTTTTTGCCTGATGGGTTGGAGAAGGGGCTTAGACCCAGTACCCTTAAGGTACAGGTGGCAGCATTAAGCTCCTATTTTTACCAGGCCCTGGCAGAACACCGGTGGATAAAGAGATTCATGACTGCAGCTACTAGGCTTCGGCCGAGAATAATCAGTCTAGTGCCCTCTTGGGACCTCAACATCGTCTTGAGAGGGTTAACACTCCGGCCTTTTGAACCTCTGTCGGAGATATTATTAGACAAATTGTCCTGGAAGACCGCATTCCTGGTGGCAATTACAACAACCAGGAGAGTTACAGGCACTCTCAGAAGAAGAACCATACCTAAAGATAGGGGAAGACCAAATAGTGTTCCGTTTAGACTCCTCCTTTTTACCTAAAGTGGTCTCTGAATTCCATAAAAACCAGGAAATAGTAATACCTTCCTTTTGCCAGAACCCTAAAAATAAAAATGAAGAGGACTTCCATTCACTAGACTTAAGAAGAATAGTCTTATACTACCTCAGTAGAACTAAAGAATGGAGAAAGGATAAGAATCTATTGGTTCAACCTTATGGCCAGAACAAAGGGAAGAAGGTATTGAAAGCCACGGTGGCTAACTGTATAAAGAAAGCAATTATCCAGGCTTAGAATCATAGAATCATAGAATCATAGAATGGTAGAGTTGGAAGGGACCTCCTGGGCCATCTGGTCCAACCCCCTGCTCAAAGCAGGATTCTCTAAATCATCCCAGACAGATGTCTGTCCAGCCTCTGTTTGAAGACTTCCATTGAAGGAGAACTTACCACCTCTCGTGGCAGCCTGTTCCACTCCTTGATCACCCTAACTGTCAAAAAGTTTTTTCTAATATCTAATCTGTGTCTCCTCCCATTCAGTTTCATCCCATTGCTTCTAGTCTTTCCTTGTGCAAATGAGAATAAAGATGATCCTTCTACAATGTGACAGCCCTTGAGATATTTGTAGACAGCTATTAAGTCTCCTCTCAGTCTTCTTTTTTGCAAGCTAAACATTCCCAAATCCTGCAACCGTTCCTCATAGGACATGGTTTGCAGACCGGTCACCATTCTGGTGGCTTGTAGAGGTCCTTAGCATCGAATCCTCTTGGAGGGGCACTGGACCTGTTTTCTGGGTAGGGAGAGTAGCTGGAGTCAATAACAAGGGCTCCTCAGGGTCGTTATGGACTGGAACCAAGGGTCTTGCTTTAATTATAGCTGCGGCTTCTCCCATGAAGGTGATTAGGCTTTCATGGGTAAGCCTCACTGCTCCTGCTTTACATTTTTCTGTGTCACAAGTTTTGGTGGTCCTGATCGAGTGAGCTATATGGGTCAGGCAGGTAATGGCTCGTATAAGTGACTCCCAACTTGAAAATTTGTTAAACGTGAGATCCAAGCTGGAGAGCAGAGGGCATTGTATGAAGTGTAGACACGTGAGGGCGGATTTCAGCATCTGAGTCCTCTCCTTCTAGTTCAAAGGTGTCTGGGAAATGTTCCTCAGTTTACAGTAGTTTTGGTCCTGAGAGCCATGTTGTGCTTCCTAGTTGACTTGCGTCAACTGCTCTAGTTGCGTAATCCGCAGGATTCTGGTCCGTGGGTAGGTAATGCCACTGTTTTGGATGAACTGATCTCCTAATTCGTAGCACTCTTTTATTGACATAAAAGTAGAATCGCCCAGTTTCACTGTGGATATATCCCAGGACTACTTTGCTGTCTGAGTAGATCTTGGCCTGTATCAGGTCGCTATCCATCTCAGATGCGATGAACTGCGCTAACTCAACGGCTAAGACTACGGTACAAAGCTCTAACCTGGATATTGTGTGCTATGGTTGTGGTGTGAGTTTGGCCTTCCCCATAACGAACCCAATGTGGCTCTGACATTTGGAGTCTATGGTTTTAGATAGACAACGGCGGAAATTGCTTTGATGGAAGCATCTGCGAATGCGTACAGTCTTTGCATTTGTATTTCTGTAGACGGCACAGGGGGTGTATGGTCTTGGCATCTTCAGGTTGGAGAGAGCTGCTAAAGAGTTCTTCCATACTTTCCAGTGGTAGACAGGACACCTCTACGTGTGAAAGGCTTTTCTTCCTGGCTGACCTGAAAGGTGAAAGTGTCTGACTGTAGATTCCAAAGAAGCCCGAGGTTGCACTGCATTGATGCGGTGTCTGACGCCAAGTCCAGGTCTCTGAAACCGTTACATAAGTCTTGTGGCGGGAATGCTTCCATGAGTTCTTGGCTGTTTGAGGCTATTTTGTGAAGCCTGAGGTTCGAGCATGCAAGCATCTCCTGGGCTCTCTTGGGCTCTCTTGAGAAGACTGATGACAGTCTCATTTGAAGGCATGACTTTCAGACAGTCAACATAAAAGTATTTTTCTATAAATTGTCTGACATTTGCTCCATATTCTGCTACTCCTTCTTGAGCCGACCTTTTGAGTGCATAAATGGCAACTGCAGGTGAAGGACTGTTGCCAAAGATGTGCACTCTCATGCGATACTCTGTGACTTCTTCAGTAGGATCATTGTCTCTGTACCAAAAGAATCTTAGGAAGTTCCAGTCTCTCTCTCACAAGGAAACAATGGAACATTTGCTGGATGTCAGCAATGAAGGTAATGGAATCATTATGGAAACGCATAAGTACTCCCAGAAGTTTGTTATTGAGGTCTGGTGCTGACTGTAGAACGTCATTCAGGGACATATCATTAAACTTAGCACTGGAATCAAACACCAGTCTAATCTGGCTTGGTTTATTAGGGTGGTATACTCCAAACATGGGTAGGAACCAGCATTCTTCAGAGTCTTTGAGAGTGGGAGCTAGCTCTGCATGGCAGTTTTCAAAATTCTTTGACATAAAGGAGAAAAAGTGATCTTTTATCTCTAGTTTCTTTTGCCGATTATGTTTGAGAAAGGAAAAAACGTTGTAATGCCTGATTTCTGTTGTTCAGTAGACGTGGTCTGTGGGTTCTGAAGGGAAGAAGTGTGACCCAGCTGTTGGTCTCATGTTTAACAAGTCCATTGTCCATTACCTCTAAGAACAACTTGTCCTCTACCGACATTGCCACTTGGTTGTTCTACTTAGTTCTCTGGAAGACTGTGCACCCTAACTGACCCACATAGCTTCCTGACACTATACTGCTGTCGTGAGTAAAGTCTATTAAATGATTGGGCGGTTGGATGCTGTGCGGTAGTTCTCTGACATAGAACTCGTTGTTACAGGGTTGAAACAGAGATGGAAGTCCTTTCTCCAATGTATTTGTCAGCATGCTTGTCTCAGAAGATGGGGTGTGCATGCTTCCCAAGCATACGTTTCCTATTATGACCCATCCTAGGTCTAGTTTTTGGGCATACAGAAAATTCTGTCCATTGATATGATGTCTCACTTTATGAACCTGCAGGATATCTCTCCCCAACAGCAGGATTATCTGGGCCTGATGGTCGAGTTCCGGTATAAGGTGTCCTATGCATTTTAAGTGAGCGTGATGGATTGCTACATCTGGTGTAGGGTTTCAGATCTGTTCTCTGTGATCTGGTTACACTCAATGAGCCTAGGTAGTGGTAGGCAGAATTGTCTGTCTAAGGACTCTATTTGATAGTCAGTAGCTTTCCTGCCTGCTGTCACAGTACCTGCACATCTTTAATGAGTAGTGAGTGCATAGCCCTTTGATGTTGAATAGGTCAAAGAATGTTGATCTAGCCAAGGATCCATTACTTTGATCGTCCAAGATAGCATACAGTCTTACAGCTTTGTCTCTATGGCCTTTTGTCCAGGAATGCAAGTCCCTGTAGGTCATCTTCGCATTTGGCAACTTGGACTTCCTTTAGCAGGTCGCTTAGTTCACTCAGTTTCTGGAGACCTTTGTTAGATATTTTAGGAAAGTCATCGATTCTTTTGAACAAGGCTCTTTCAATTACCTCTGCTGAGCCGTAACACTAATCCAGCCTCTTCCAGATCTCTTTGAGGCCAGTTTCAGGGCGGTTTATATTAATGTCTCTGATCCTTACTGCGTGTTTAACTGACTCTTCTCTCATATATTTGACTAAGAGGTCTATCTCTTCCCTGTGTTGTAGCCCTAAGTCTCTGGTGTCATTTTGAAAGGAAGTTTTCCAAACTCTGTAACCTTCAGCTTGGTCAGTGAATTTCATGAGTCCCTTGGCAACCAGTTCATTTTGTGTAAAGAACTTAGCAAATTCTGTTGTGAATTGGTTGTCAGCAGAGTATACTGGTGATGGGTCACCCTGATAGTGATGTGAGGTGCTTTCGTACCTGTTAGTATCCTCTGGGTAGCGCCAGCCGGTGTCATATTGCTTTGGTCTGACGTGGGATGTGTTAGCAAGGTGATTTACGTTGGTTACCTGTTGAGGGGCAAGGTAGTCATTAGCAGAGTTGTTTTGCTCCACATTTTCGTGTTTGTATCTGTCCTGGAGCTGAGCTTCATGATGACTCTCGCTCGCTTCACTGGAGATGTCGTGTTCTTGTTTTGGTACCGGTTCAGGGTTATAGTTTGAATCAGGAAGTTAATTAACGTACTGAGATGTGAATTGTGGTGAATCTTGCAGTGGAAACTACAGACTCGACAAACTGCTTCGGCTATGCAGCTCAGGGTTTTGCTCGGCTTCTAGTGATTCTGCTTCGGCAAGGGCTGCGTCAGCTCCTCATTTTGCTGCTAGGCTTTCTAAGGCAGCATCCATGCTTGCTTTCTTTAATTGTGTCCTCTCTTGATCAGCTCTCTCTAAGCGTGACCTTCTCGGTCATCTAGGCGTGCTTTCTCTATTTTAAGTTGCATCTCCTGGTCAGCAAAGCTTGCTCACATTTTGGTGGCTTCAGCATTTGCGCGGGCAATGGTGACCGCGCTGCTGATGGATGTAGTCTTTGAGGAGACAGAGGTAACAGATCTTGTCCTGTGTAATTTGTGGGACATGGTGTCTTGGTGGAATGCTTGTCTGTGCAGAGATTGCTGTAGCTGTATTAAGTCTCTGTGTAGCCGGTGACTTGAATCCTACTAGCTGGATGTCTGCCGTTTCACTGTTCTGTCCTCACTAAACGAGGTAGGCTCATGTAGCTATACAGGCAGCTATACCGGGATCCAATAAGGAGACTGTGGTTGAGTCTGTGCTTTTATTGAACGTGACATTATATTGGCGTGGTGAAACTGTAAACAATCATAATACATACAATCAGTGCATGGTACAGCAGAAATACATATTATACATGTCATACATAGTGCATGAACATTTACAAATCTAGTAACTGACCCAGGGGTACGACTGACTAAGATAGGCTAACATTACAGCAGAAATTGCCTATAGAAAGCATAAATAAATACCGGCAATGCAATCGCAAGGGGACTGTAATGGAGGAGTCTTTGCTTGAATACAGAGTGAAGAAAAATAGAGGGAAAATGGGGGACTGAGGTACCATAATGCCTTGCAAAGGGGAGGGGAATCAGACTTAAAAATTAGAAAATAGGACCACAGATATGACTCTGGCCACTAAAGGGAGCCAAAATACTACAGACAAATAAAGATTATTAAAACTTCTGAATATACAATTTTTTTATGTGAATAACTTTAGCCATGTGCTTTATTTCTATCCTGCTGTGTTCCCTTGCCAACCACATTCACCGCCCCTCCCCCCCTCCATCATGACTCATACACATCAGCCCCTCTCTGCTTTCCTCTCCCATTTCCAGCTCCCATGCACTCCTCACCTTCCTGAAACCTCAGCCCATCTTGCCCAAACACATCGCACAAAAAAACTTCTTACAATTTCAATTAGTACTTGCTCTTTTTCTTCTTACTCCTACTGAATTCAGGGGACATTTTCACCATCCCCCAACCTCAACCCCTTGTCATGTGTGCATTGCCACGAAGATCGTCGCGGTTGCACATTTTGACTTCTCACAGCTGAGCTGCTGTTTCTTTGTGTTTGGCAGCTAGGGAGTTAATTCTGTCTGTGCTCGGTGCTGGGACTGGGTGCAGTTTCTCCCGGCTGCAATTGATTATTTGTTGATTGGTTGCCTTTAAATTCCTGGTTGTCTGCTTGGGGAGTTGCCAGTGAAACCTTCATGCAGACCACAGATAGGAATGAATCTGTATAGACTTTAGTTGTGAGCTCCTTAGTTGTTCTAAGCTCAACTTGGTTAGAGTTTATTTCCCAGACCATTTATGTTCCTTTGGTGTTTGAGTGTGTATGCAAGCGAGTGTTATCCTGTCTGTCTTATATGTCTAATCTGTGTATTTAGCTAAGATCAGCCCATATCCCTTTGGTGGTAGTCAGGATCCTTCTTAGGACTGATTACAGGGTTCAGGGTCTGATAGGAGACAGGGTTAGGTTGGTGACTTGGACCTCTGAACCATTATCAGTACCTCCAAGGTAAGGGATTAGTTAGGACCCCAGTTTAGGGTCAGGTTAGATCCCGGTCCACCTCTTTCCTGTTTCAGCTCATCAAGTCCTCAAGATTAACCCTGGGTTCAGCAGATATCGTGTCAGGTAAATCTATTCTATACTTACATGCTGTTGTTGCTATACTAGTTGTTGTATAGAGTGTTGTTCCTGTATTAATAGTTTACTGACATTGTATACATATCATTAGACAGCATGACACCCCTACCCTACCTCAAATCGAAACCATACTAATCTTATTAATATTACTTGCACTCCCTCATCTCCCTCTTTCAATTTTGCCCTCTGTAATCCACGGTCTGTACTTTCCCTCACAACTACTTCCTGAGCAACTCTCTTAATCTGTTGGCCCTCATTGAAACCTGGATTCAGGATTCTGACGCTGTCTCCGCTGCCATGTCCCATGGTGGCTTACAATTCTCTCATTCCCCGAGACCCATAAACAGACTTGGTGGTGGAGTCGGCATACTCCTGTCCCCACAATGCACTTTCCAGGTCATCCCCCCAGTTCCATCACTCTCATTCCCTTCTTTTGAGGTCCACACCATCAGTCTCTTCCGTCTCCTCTCCTTCAGAGTAGTGGTCATATATCGGCCCCAGGCTCACCCACCCAGTTTTTTGACCATTTCTCAGCCTGGCTGCAGCACTTCATGTCCTTAGAACTACCAACCCTTATCCTGGGAGACTTCAACATCCCCATTATCAGCCCCACTTCCACATCTGCATCCCAGCTACTATCACTAACCACTTCTCTCAGCCTTTCACAGCTCTCAGCCTCTGAGACATACAAAGACAGCAACACCCTTGACCGGGTCTGCTCTGTTCAATTCTCATGCATAAATAAATCACCGCTTCCCCTTTCTGACAACAACATTCTCTCCTTCATGCTCACAATTCCTCGCCCACTCCCTCACATGCCTACCTACCACAAATTCAGAAATCTACAAGCCATTAACCCTCAGACACTTTCATACGCCTTACACTCATCACTGTCCTCAATCTCATCTTTTTTCTATCCTGATCTGGCTGTACATCAATACAATGACACTCAGAAGCAACCTGGACCAAATAGCGCCCTTCATTCTCAAAACCTACAAACACAAAGTAAAACAGCCCTGGCTCACATCGCAAACTCAACTTCTCCATCGATGCTCTAGAAGTGCTGAACGCTTATGGAGGAAAACTCGCACACCAGAAGACTTCATCCACTTCAAATTTATGTTAAGAACCTATAACTCTGCCTTTCACCTCGTCAAACAGACCTACTACACCACTCTGATCTTCTCACTATCCAACGACTCCAAGAAACTTTTTGACACCTTTCACTCCCTCCTCAGGCCAAAAGCACACACCCCTACAATGTCAAATTATTTTAACTAAAACACATTATAAACCATTTGGAGGAAATACCATCCTTCATGAAAATAGAAGCCATCCCAAACATACTATAAAATCTGTTCCCCTTGGTGAATATATAAGAATCAAAAGGAATTGTAACATAAATGAGGACCTTGAAAAAGAGTTGGTTGGTTGCCATACATGTATAAGCTGTGATTAAGATCATCTAGATCGAAACGCGTCACTTTGCTCTGATTTGGCATTTTTTTGGAGCAGTTTTTACCTTAATTATTGCTTTTAATGGACCAATAAAGTACAATAATTTTATAGGAGCTGGAACGTGATTTCTTTATTGAGTACATGCACTACCGACCCTATCCCCTCACATCTCCTCCAGTCTCTCTCTCCAGTTGTCACAACTCACCTAACTACAGTCTTTAATCTCTCCCTCTCCTCGGGCATTTTCCCTTCCTCTTTCAAACACTCTATCATCACTCCATTATTAAAAAAACCTGCCTTCAACCCATCCTGCACAAACAACTACAGACCCTTTCATCTCTAAACTTTTGGAGCGCCTGGTCCACTCCTGCCTTACCAGTTACTTCTCCACTCATTCCCTCCTAGACCCTTCACAGTCCATCTTCTGCCCCCTACATTCAACAGAAACTGCACTCATCAAAGTGACCAATGATCTTCAGACAGCAAAATATAACGGTGACCACTCTCTGCTCATTCTTCTCGACCTTTCTGCAGCTTTCGACACTTGACCACCATCTCCTACTCTCTAGGCTCCAGTTACTAGGCATTAAGGACACTTCCCTCTCCTGGTTCTCTTCCTATCTTTCTGACCGCTCCTTCAGTGTTTTGTTTGCTGGCTCCACTTCATTACCTCTTCCTCTCGCTGTCCAAGGTACCTCAGGGCTCAGTCTTTGGCCCCATCCTCTTCTCTCTTTGCATGGCCCCAGTTGGACAGAACATCAGCAGATTTGGCTTTCAGTACCATCTTTAAGCTGATGACACACAACTATACATGTCATCCCCTGACCTTACCCCCGCTGAGTGACTGTCTGTCCACAGTCTCCAACATCATGTCCGCTCTGTTTCTGAAACTCAACCTCTCCAAAACTGAACTTCTTCTGCTCCTGCCGTCTACTAACCTCCCTAAATCTGACATTTCCCTCTCTGTGGGTGGTACCATAATAACACCCGGCAGCAGGCGCGCTGTCTGGATGTTATGTTTGACAACAATCTCTCCTTCACTTCCCATTTACAATCTCTTGCCACTTACACATAAAGAATATCTCTAGAATCTGCCCTTTTCTCACCATGGAAACAACAAAAAGCCTCACTGTTGCCCTGATCCACTCCCGCCAGGACTACTGTAATGCTCTATTAATTGGCCTCCCCCTTACTCGACTTTACCCTCTCCAGTCCATCCTTAATGCAGCAGCCAGGGTTGTCCATCTGGCTAATCGGTACCCAGATGTGTCCGCTCTTCACCAGTCGTTACACTGGCTGCCCCTTCATTATAGAATCCAATTCAAAGTACTTGTTCTCACTCACAAAGCTCTCCACAGTGCGGCACCCCCTTACATCTCCTCCCTCATCTCTGTCTATCAGCCTAACCGACCGCTGCACTCAGCAAATGACTTTCAACTAACCTCAAATCCGTACCTCCCATTCCCAACTCCAAGACTTTTCCCACGCTGTGCCAATCCTCTGGGATGCTCTACCCCAAAAAATTAGGACCATCCACAATTTGCATAGTTTCAGGCACTCCCTTAAAACACATTTGTTCAGAGCGGCCTATCATGTTCCCTAATCAAAGTCATTTTATGTGTAAGTGTGTGTGTGTAGCCCATTCACTATCTCAATCTATTCCCCACTCCCTCAAGATGGCTTGGCCATCATTGTAAATACACATCTCTACTTTGTATCTCCCCCATCTCATTGTAGATTGTAAGCTCTCACGAGTAGGGTCATCTCATTTTGCTTTAATTACTATATTATTAACATTGTTACTTATGACTGTTGTGTTTGAAACTGTTAAACTGTAAAGTGCTGCAAAATATGTTGGCGCTATATAAATAAAGATTATTATTATAATAACTGCAAAATTATGCAAACAATCAGATAATTAGATGTCAGCGACAGAACGGATGGTGTAAGATACTTTGTCAAATGCTTTGCTGAAGTCAAGATATCTACAGCATTTCCCTGATCCTCCCAGTCAGTGATTCTGTCATAGAAGGAAACTAAGTTAGTCTGATATGACTTATTAGTTACAAACCCATGCTGACTCTGGATAATCACTTCATTCTTATCCAGGTACTTACATACATGTTGTTTAATAATTTGCTCAAAGATCTTCTTCATCTCTTTGAAGCTAGGGACAATATGTGCTTTTCTCCAGTCTTCTGGGACTTCTCCTGTTCTCCAAGAATTTTCAAAAATTATGGAGAATGGTTCAAAAATTTCTTCTGCTATCTTCTTCAGTACTCTGGAGTGTAATTCATCTGGACCTGGAGACTTGAATTCATTAATGTTAGCTAAGTGTTTCCTCACTATCTTTCTGTTTATAGATATCTTGGATTCTCCTATTCCTTTAATAGGACAGTGAAGATCAGTTGATGTTACAT